>JAOWBH010170181.1:0-10675 GCA_028566215.1 Silene coronaria
TTCTTCATCTTCTTCTTCGTTTACTTCGAAATCGCGGTCGTCGGAGTCGTCGCCATTGCCGAATCCTCATCGCCGACTAGTGGATTATATATCATGGAATTGGTGTTTGAGGAGGTAATTGTTGAGTTACGGGCGGCGGCGCGTGGGGGGTTACGGCAGCGCGTGGGGAGGGTAAGGAAGTGGTTGTTGATAAGTTCATGGAGATTTTACAATGACTGAATAATTGGGTAACAAGAAGAGAGGGTAAAAGGGTAAATTTGGGTTTTAACAAATTATTAATAATATATATGGTTGTATAATAATAATTAATTATGTTAATTTAATTTTCATATTTAAATAATATAAGAAATATAAATTAGAATTGATTTGCACCATAATGTAAACTTGCGGGGCTAATATGCACATACTGAAAGTCATGGGGCTGATTTTCACATAACACTAAACGTATGGGGGTTATTTGTTACTTTGCCCCTTTTTTTCGTTACTAAATATTAATAGTTGAAGTTTTTATGTCCCGCACTGAGTCTCTATTTTCTATAAGAAATAATAGTTTTGTGTATTGCAATGGAGGTTTTACATCAATATTTATACTAATTAAAATGTATAAACCTAGACTACTTCAGGCTAATTATGGGAGATATTCTCCTTAATTACAGGAACTATAATAGAAAAAGGATCAGTAAATAATACACAAAATTAGCCTAAAATACATACTAGCTATAACCGTTATTGACTACGTATAATTGCTTGATTTGTTGCTTGATTGAAGGACCGTTGACTTAGTATCTTTGACATTCCCGCTCAAGATGAACGGTCTCTGACGTAGGCCAATCTTGGATGACAGTTCGATAAATCGTGGCTTGTGTAGGGGTTTAGCCAGAGTGTCAGCCAGCTGATCACTACCATTGATGTGTTGTACTCGAATCAGTCCTTATCAAACTTGTTCTTTGAGAAAATGAAATGCTAGGGCAAGGTGTTTCATACGAGAGTGAAATACCGGGTTCGCTGAGTAGTGAGTTGCGCAAAGTTTATCACAGTAGATGGACAGTGGCTGGGTGTTAGAAATACCGAGCTCCTTGAGTAGAGATTGGAGCCAGAGAACCTCCGCAGTCGTGTCTGCGATTGCTCGGAATTCTGCTTCTGTTGAGGAGCGTGAGAGAGCACGTTTTTTTCGAGAGGACCAAGATATCAGGTTGCCGCCTAGGTAGACCAAGTATCCAGTGGTGGAGACGTAGTCATCTGGGTCCCCGGCCTAGTCCGCATCGCAAAAAGCATGGAGACATAAAAGGGATGATTTTGTGAGTTGAATACCAAGGTGTAGGGTTCCTCGAAGGTACCTAAGGAGCCTCTTTAGGGAAGTCTAGTGAATAGATGTGGGATGAGTCAAGAATTGAGCTAGTTTGTTCACCGAATATGCTATGTCGGGCCTTGTATGGGATAGATATTGTAGCCCTGTAGTCGGTTTCATTATCTATAGGGTGCGTGGGGTCTTTGACAAGCGGTGGATGATACAACATGGGCGTGGACGCGGGTTTGCATTTATGCATCTGGTATTTGCTAAGGAGATCAGAAAGGTACTTAGTTTGGTTTAGGTGTAATCCGGTCTTGGTGGGTGTGACTTCTATTCCCAAAAAATAGGATAGAGGACCAAGGTCTTTAAGTGAGAATTTGGTGGAGATCTTGGAGATGAAGGAGGTGATATAAGTAGGGTTCGGTCCGGTGACGATTATTATCGTCAACGTAAACTACAACAATTAGATGACAGGGATGTGTACGACATATAAAAAGTGATGGGTCAGACAAAGAAGTGCTAAAACCTGAGGCAAGTAAGTAGGACATGAGCTCGATGTACCAAGCCTTAGGTGCTTGCTTGAGTCCGTAAATTGCTTTATGTAGTTTGCAAACATAGTCGGGATTATCTGGGTCAATGAAGCCAGGGTTTGAGACATGAAGATGGTGTCGGTGAGGTGACCTTGTAGGAAGGCATTGTTGACGTCAATTTGGTGAAGATGCCAACTGTTGGTTACAACAAGGGTAAGGATGAGGCGAATTGTAGTGGGTCTAATAACTGGGCTAAAAGTCTCGGAATAATCTATGTCGGGTCGCTGCTGAAAATCTTTCGCAACAAGACGTGCTTTATGTTGTTTTAGACTCCCGTCGGGATTATACTTGATTCGGTATACCCATTTGCATCCAACTACATTAGGGGCTAGGTTGCGAGGTACGAGGGACCACGTTTGATTGCGGAGGAGGGCTTGGTGTTCTTCAAGCATAGCAGTACGCCATCGAGGGTCGATGAGCGCCTGTTTGGTGGTAGTAGGTGTGGTGTGAGAAGTAGGTAAAAGGGCGGGGTTGGCATACTTTGGGTTGGACTTGACAATGTTATTGGTTAGTTGTATGACGGCTCGAGGGGGAGGGGGTGGTGGTGGTGGTGGTGACGTGGGGGAGGGCTGAGGGGAGTGTGTGATGATGGGTGAGACTGGAGAAGATTGAGGCATGGGGGAGGGTGGTGGAGAGGCAGGGGATGCAGGGGGGGTATTATGTCGAGAGGATGAGGGTGGTGAAGCGGAAGTAGGGGAGGACAGAGAGGGGGCTAGGACGGGGATGGTTAGGTTGCACCACTGGTCAGGTGAGGGCGGGATGGAGAGGGATACACCGGCGAGTTGGGGATAGGGAAACTCGGTTTCGACGAAGCGAACATGACGGAATGTGTATAGTTTATTAGAGGAGACATCAAAACAGAGGTAGGCGCTTTGTGTGTTGGAGTTCCGACAAAGACGCATGGTCGAGAACATGGGTTCCAATTTGTGACGATTATATGGCCTAAGCCATGGATAGCATAAACATCCAAATGGGTGAAGTTTTTGATAGTTGGGTTGTTGATTAAAAATGATTTTGTAGAGTGACTGGTTGTTGAGTGTAGGAGATGAGAGACGGTTTATAAGATAGGTAGCAGTAGAGAAGGCATAGGGCCAAAACGTGTTTGGCATGTGGGCTTAGGTAAGTAGGGCTAGCCCAGTTTCGACAATATGACGGTGTCGACGCTCGGCGAACCCATCGCTCTGATACCATATAAGAAATAATAGTTTTGTGTATTGCAATGGAGGTTTTACATTAATATTTATACTAATTACAAGGTATGAACCTAGACTGCTTCAGGCTAATTATGGGAGATATTCTCCTTAATTACAAGAACTATAATAGGCAAAGGATCAGTAAATAATACACAAAATTAGCCTAAAATACATACTAGCTATAACCGTTATTGACTAAGTATAATTGCTTGATTTGTTGCTTGATTGAAGGACCGTTGACTTAGTATCTTTGACATTTTCATCCCCTCTATGAATCAATAGAATATCCTGAACTTCTGGTTCAGTGATTTTATATTTTCAGCTTTTCACCTCCATTGTCATGTGTCGCTGCCTGACCTTTTAATGTCTTGAGGTTCCCCTGCTTTATGAAATCCTCCATGTCGTCTTTTGGCTGTGGTAAGCCTTTTTAATATGCCTTTTTTTTTGCTTGTAGTCACACCATTTGAATATCTCTCCCATGGGAGCGTCTTTGATGGTTCTTTTCACTTTGAATCATCTTTTATCATTGCATAGATCTCGGCTTGGGCGGCGGGGAGCCCCATATATGACTCATGCCACGGCACCCAGCTTTTCTTTTCTCTTGGCAAGCAGAGCAACTCGATTATGCCTTTTCCTTTCTTGTTTTGGTTCCTGATCTCCCTTCCATCGGCGATGGTTCTTGCTTTCACCGTGGTTTTTTGGTCTAGTTCGCAATATTTTGCTCTTCATCGGTCTATGGAGCAGACTTTGAGAGAATGCGAAGATTGCGATGGATTTGTCATCTCTTTTATAATCTGCATCTCGAGGTTAAAACGCTAAAGTATTCGCGGATGTTATCAAATGACTAAGAAAACTCTTGAAGATTTTGGCAAACATGCACCGAGCATACATAAGTGTACAATAACAAACAATCTAAATTGACCAAACTAAGTTAAGATTGGCCCAAATGTTGTTACATAATTATTGTAGTTATAATATCGAAATGAATTCTAAATTCAAAATTAAACTCGTTACAAATTACACGACTAAAACAATCTGTTATAAAACGACTTTAATATTTAGTTGGCCACTATATGCTAAAATGTCATGCTTAATATCTCTTAATATAGCATGCACCTAGAACCCTAGATGTATGTATGATATTTTTACTTCGATCCCTTAACTCCTTCCATCCCACAATTATTGTCCTACTTTTTCTTTGGGGAGGATTTAAGAAATAGGTTGAAATTATTAATCTATCCTATGAGGAATAATATCATTTGTGATGGAATCCATATTAGAAGTAAGAAGGTGCACTGTTGTCTTATTGACACAAGAGCTTTCACCAACTTGTACAAATTAAAGACTACTTCAAAAAAAAAAAGGGCTAAATAGATAACACCTGTTACTTGTCAAGAATCCATTGTATAGCTTCACTGGGGAAAGTACCCACCTTATAGAGACGATTGGGTTGCCCATGATGTATAGAGAAGGAGTCGCGTCAAAGTATATCTTCGCCGAGTTCATAATTGTGGACTGACCATTCGCGTACAACACATTGATTGGGAGGGGAACCTTGGACGAGGCAATGGCAGCAGCAACAATCATAACTAGGGATGACAGTGGATCGTATAGGTCTGAATTTTTGGGACCCGATGGGCATGGGTCGGATATGGGTCCTATGTAATAGTTTTTTCTACGGGTCTAGGACTAATTTATAAGACCCAGACCCGACTCTTAGGCCCGTTTAATTTTTAAAAAAAATAAAAAAATTTAATAAACTAAAACAAAAGAGACAAACAGTACTCAAAACCATACTTTAATACTTTACCAACACCACCTTACACCTCTTTCTCTCTCTTTCGTTCTTTTCTACCTAGAACCCACACAAAGAAAATCTTAACAAGTAAAAAGAAGACTTTGGATTCAGGCCATAGCACCGGCAGCCGGCGTGTACAACAATTAATTTTTGAATGCTAACTTCTTCTCGTAGTGTTTGATGTAAGACATACTGATACGAAATGCAGAAGCTACTAACAGATTTTAAAGAACTTGAACCTTAGCTTGTCACGTGATGTACGTGACAGACTTGTATAAAATAGTAGCGAAACAACGAATAAAAAGGGATATAACCCTACTCCTATTTCCTATGGTTTAGTGAATCGGATTGAAGACTTATTCAAACTAACTCGTGAATTTCGAAGTACCTTCTCGAAATTATGAAAATTTGACCAAACCTTATCGTTTTCTGGTTTATTTTATTAATCTTGCACTAAATGAAAATAAACATACAACCTTAGCTTAAATAAGACTAACTTGCTGACAATAAAAGACTCCCACTTGAAATAGAAAACAATCTGACAACTAAGAGATAATAATTTAACAACTAATGATATCTAATCTTGTTAACAGTTTTATTTTGTATCATGCTCCCCTTCTTCAAAAAGAATCGACCCGATTCTTGGACCAATGACCTCCTAGATCAAAAACTTGCATGAAGTATCTTCGCCATATTGAAATACTTATCCCTAGTGTGTTATCTGTTGCACAACAAGGCACACACAATCTAATGTTGACTTGTGCTCTTGAGTAAGGAACGACCCATAAATCCACTCTCCTTAAGTCCCAACAATTTTTTGTAATAAAAGTGGTTAAGTTATGACTTATCTTAATGACCAAAGGCGGGTGCGGCCTTTGGTTCCGGGACAACTCCAATGGACTTAGGTTAATTCTTACAAATGCACTAACAACAGCAACTTCGTCTTCATTTGCATCCTTGTCATGAGCAAGGCTTGTGATAGTTGCTTCTGATTCATTGGAAGGTGAAACCTCACTTGCATCTTCATCAAAAACAGGTGGCAAATCAAAATTTACAGCACAATTGATCTCCATAGGAATTTCCTCATAAAAGAACGGACTCTCAAGCGGCTTAATCGGATTGTTGTAGGGTTCCAACTCTTCTGCCCCCATATGATCGTCTTGGTTTAAGGAAATCAAGAGTCGAAGCACTGACACCATATGTTACGAAATGCAGAAGCTATTAACGGATTTTAACGAACTTGAACCTTGTCACGTGATGTACGTGACAGACTTGTATAAAATAGTAGCGAAACAACGAATAAAAAGGGATATAACCCTACGAAAGACCTATTTCATATGGTTTAGTGAATCGGATTGAAGACCTATTCAATCTAACTCAGGAATTTCGAAGTACCTTCTCGAAATTATGAAAATTTGATCAAACCTTGATCGTCTTCAAGTTTCTTTTATTAATCTTTCACTGAATGAAAATAAACATTCAACCCTAGCTTAAATAGGACTAACTTGCTGACAATAAAAGACTCCTACTTGAAATAGAAAAAAATCTGACAACTAAGAGATAATAATTTAACAACTAATGAAATCTAATCTTGTTAATAGTTTTATTTTGTATCAGTTATGATTAGGGATGACAACGGGTCAGGTATGGGTAATGTCCACCAAGATCCGGACCTGCACCCGTCACCTCCACCTCAGCCTTGGACCCGACCCAGACCCCAGAGGGACTAAAATAAACATACCCTTACCCGGACCCGTTTGATTTGGGTCGAGTTTGGGTTTACCCGCAGATCCGACTTTAAGAGATTAAAAATGTTAAAAAAGCCCATGTTGAAAGGGTACTCAACTTATGTTTTAGAAAGCAATGTATTTTCCTTTCTAAAGAGGTTTATACTGGCTACTTTTTAGCCTTTATTGTCTTTCAGCCCTTTGCTATAATATGCAAAAGTTTTAAAATACAACTAAAAACTGTCCAGAGTACAAATTTCTTACAATAACTACTAACAAAATTCTATGATTTTATGTGATACGAATGCGGAAACGATTTAAATAAATGATGATGATAGTAGTGAGGATCGAACTCGTGACTCGTGATATTGAGGGACGAGTTTGATTTTATGGGGATATTTGCTCGAAATAGACCTATATCTCGAACAATGGGTGCTTAAGTTAAAGTCCTATTCAACTTGAAGTGAAGATTTGAAGTACCGTCTCAAATCTGGAATTTCTGATCCTTAATCGTTTTTCTGTCTTTTATTAAACTTCTTAACTGAATAAAAATAACATACAAACCTAGTTTAAATAGGCTCTGACTTAGCTAATAAGCAAAATACTCCTAAGCAAACTACGAAATAAATAAAATGCTATACTAAATTAATAGAGTAACAACTAGGGATAATAATTTAACAACTAATGAAATCTAATTTCGTTAACATTTTTATTTTGTATCAATAACCCTCACGCTGATTTATTTATTAGACAACGGAACGACCAAAAGGCCATAAGGAAATCAAGAGGATGGTTGTATGTGCAATGGAAAGCAACTAAAAAAAATCAAAGAATTGAATCATGGAAAAGGTCAACACGATAGCGTCGCCTAACATAAGCGTTGGTGTAACATCTCATGCGGTTATGGAGATTAAGTTATCCCACATCGTGAAAATAAGAGGCTTGCTTGTTATATGTTTATAAAGAGTTTCACGCACCACTTAATAATAAGAACTTATACTATTGGACTTAAGTGAGAGAAAATAGTAGGCTTAATGGTGCACAGCCCATCTTATTGAGATTGCGTTACAACAGTGGTGGGTCGAGTTGTTATAAATGGTATCAGACTAACCATGCGACCGTGTGGTATGCATGTGGTCAGGAGTACCCGGATGACCCACCTAACGGGGGAAGATTCTAGGCTTGGTCGCGGTCGGCTTAAAGGCACAGAGAGGACATTATTTAAGTGGGGGAGTAGTTTGCAACACCCATGAGATTATGGAGATTAAGTTGTCTCACATCGAAAAAATAAGATAGAGGCTTCTGATATGTTTATAAAGTTACTAGTTGGTAGCCCCGTGCACGTTGCGTACGGAACCCTAAGATAGTTTAGAACGTTTTTTTAGTGAGTGTGTGTTGACACGTGTTTTTACACGATTAATTGACCTTATAGTTCATAGTGACCATGTTATGAAGTTATTCTTTTTTGTTGCATTTAAACCACATAATTTTTTTTCCTGAATAGTTCTAATCAACGCTCAACCTCGTCTCGTACAATTAAACTTTTATTAAGAATATGTATATGTGTACATTAAACTCCATAATATATGTTTATGTCAACATTTAAGTCCAATGATTTGTAGTTACTCCGGAAGTTGACGACAAAAACGATGCGCACGGTCCCCCAAGATATTTTAAAGCGTCTATTTATTTTATGAGACACTACCTTGAGTGTGTTGACACGTGTTTGTACACGACTGTTGGACCTCATATTTAATAGTGGTCCGAACTGATGCATTATTTCTGCACTGAAACAACCCGAAACAATTGTAGCCTGCAATGTATGCTTTAATTTCTTATTTTACTCATCTCTGCAATTTTAAAGATCTTGTTGCCATGATTATTGCTTAAAAGTCAACCAAAATGAGGCCACACTAAATTATCAGTGAAGCGCGCGGTCCCCCAAGATATTTTGATCACTGACGTTTCACGTGTATGTTATTGTATCTTATTTTGGTTTGAATGTTTGTTCATGTTAGGTATCGACTAATCGATCTTCTCCCATTAACTCTTCTTCTTTCTCGTCCTCCTCCATTTCCCCAACCTTCCTCACCCTCTACCTCCTCCTCCTTCTCGTTGCCTTTCACCCAATGCCGCCGCATTCTAAACCACCTTCTCCTCTGCAACATCGTGGTCCTCCTTCTTCCCTTTCACTTTCCAATCCTCCTTTTATATTTCCCCTATTGCCTCTGCTCCCTCCTCCTCCACTTACTCTCATATTGCTCCTCCTATTTTATGTACTCCTCCTCCTCCTCCATATATTCCCTTTTCTTTTCCCCCTTTCTTCCTCTTTCCTTTTCCTTATCGTTCGCATCCTTCATTTCCCTGTCTCTACCTTCTCTTCTTTTCCCTTTCTCTCTTTCTCGACCTCTATCACTTTCCCTTTCCTTCTCCTTTATACCTTCTATTTCATCTCCTCCTCCACTTGCTCTTATATTATTACTCCTACAATTTTTCCTCGTCCTACTCCTACCCCTCCATATATTCTCATTTCTCTTCCTCTACCCTTCATTGTTTTCTTTTCTCTTATCATTCACATTTTTCCATTTCCCTTTCCCTACCTCTTATTCTTCCTCCTTGTTCTCTTTGTTGACCTCCATCCCTTCCCTCTTACCATCTTCCTCTTATGTCTAGGCACTCCAAAATTATGCAAAGAAAATGACATCCTTTTTATGATTGCTTCTATTAACTGATACACTACTGAAAACGAAATTTGATACATTTAATAAATTCTATTTTCTAAGTGAAGTTTTCTTATTACTACTACTACTCCTTCTCCATCCTATTCTCCTCATACTACTCACCCTTTTCCTCTTACCCTTTTCCTCTCCCTCTCTGTTCTCATACCTCTCATATCTCTCGTCCTCCTCTTCCTCTCTCACCAAGATATTCTTAATTGTTTGTGTATGTTAACATTTAGTTTTTATTTTAGTTGTAGGTATATGTTGATTGTCGTTAAAGTAACTATTGTCGTTTTACTTAATTGACAGCTAAATTGTGCGCCTCCTCCAATTCCCCCACCTTCCTCACCCTCTACTTCCTCACCCTCCTCCTTTTTCTCTTTACCTTTCTCTCAACGCCGCCACATCCTAAACCTCCTTCTCCTTTTCAATACCGTGGTCCTCCTTCTTCCCTTTCCCTTTCCCCTATTCCTTTATACCTTTTATGTTCTCCTATCATCCTTTTATGTTTCTCCATTGCCTCTCCTCCCTCCTCATCCACTTACTCCCATACTGCTCCTCTCATTTTGTAGTACTACTCCTCTATATCTTCCCTTATCTCTTCCCTCTTCCTTCCTCGTTCGCATCCTTCTATTTCCCTCTCTCTACCTTTTCTTGTTTCCTCTTACTCCTTTTTCTCGACCTCTATCCCTTTCCCTTTCCTCCTCCTTTATACCTTCTTTTTCCTCTCCTCCTCCACTTACTCTCATATTATTACTCCTACGATTTTTTCTCGTCCTACCCCTCCATATATTCCCCTTTCTCTCCCTCTACCCTTCAATCGTTTTCTTTCCTCTTATCAATCACATTCTTCCATTTCCCTCTCCATACCACATATTCTTCCCCCTTGTTCTCTTTTTTGACCTCTATCCCTTTCCCTTTCCTTTCTTCCTCATCTCTTCCTACTATTTATCCTACTCCTTTTAGCTCTTCCTCTCATTCCTCACCCTCTTCTCCTCATTCTCTTCCTTCCCCTCTTTTTTTGTTCTCTTTAACGTTATCTTTGCTTTATCGTAACCCCCTTCTCATCCTCCTCGTCCCCTTTTCTTCCCTTTCTATTTTCATGTCTCCGTGCCGCCTCTTATGTCTAGTCACTCTAAACTTATTCGAAGAAAATGACATCCTCTTTATGATTGCCTCTATTTTCTAAGTGGAATTTTCTTATAACTACTGCTCCTCCTCCGCCTTGTTCTCCTCATACTACTCGCCATTTTCCTCTTACTCCTTCTTCCTCCTCCTCTGTTCTCATACCTTTCCCTCTCTCTTATCCTCCGCTTCTCCATTCTCTTTCGTGCGACACTCCAAGATATTCTTGAT
>JAOWBH010170192.1:0-10671 GCA_028566215.1 Silene coronaria
CTTACACGAAATTCGAGTTATGATGTCATTATATAAAAATATATATTAATTTATTTTTACTATGAAATCGGATCGTAAGATCGTATTATGATCCTATTTCTAGAAAATTTCAAATGAATAGGGTCGTAAGATTTTACAACCATGATAGAATTGTAAGATCCAGGGTCGGTCAAACATTTTTAGATCGTAAAATCGTAGAATCGTATGATCGAATCAGGAAGCAGATAATAACGAATATATTCGTCATAAATGTGAATTTTGTTTTACTAGAGCGGCCAATCGTTTTCCTTACACGAACTCGACATTATATTACGGGGAAAAGGTTAAGATATTATGATCCATTAATAGAATTGGACTGACATGAATGTGGACATAGTGTGAAATATTTTTTTTTTTCTTTTATAAAAAAATCAACCTCCTAAGGTTAGACCAAGTTGTTCTTCTTTTTGGATGAGAGAGATAAGTTGAAGTCATGGACTTTGAAACTAACTCGAAAGAGTTGAACATGACTAGATGAGGGTACTTGTGTAGTAGAGCGCATAAAATCAACAACTTTTATTGGTTTATGAAAACAATATTCTATCATTTTCTTGAATAAATGAATTTCTAACTTCACATTTTTTATAATACTTGAAAATTTACCATGTAATTCATCAAGTACTACGAGTTGAATTGATAGCACAGAGAATATCACCTTTAATTATCATGTTGGGGACTTCTAAAGAAATTATCTTTGTTTCTCAAAATGTTGATTACACAAAACACAATAAGGTGAGACATTTATATAACGTGTAAAAGTAATAGTAATAGAGGAATTTTATAATCCCTTTGTATTGTTTATAGTCTCTTTGTGCATTGGAATCATTCCAATTGACATTTTGCTATGACCAATGCATTCTCTTTCCAACGTTGATATGCATAATTAATTTATTTTCTCATTTATTGGTACACAAGTTAAACTTCCAAAACTTCTCATTGCTGCAAATACTCACAGAGTACCAAATTGTTGATGAATTCCTAGCTTTATTATCCCCTATCTACTAAATGAATAGGTGAACCCACAAATTTTTCCTCCAATAGCATCTTCGTAAATATGGAAACTATTAATAATTTAAGTTTATTCACTAAATAAAGAAATTGATAATTATAATGTATTTCATTATATAATTATCTTTTCATTAAAATTAATATTTATGTACCAAAAAAAAAATTAAAATTAATATTTTCATCAAATTATATAATTTCACTAAACTCTAAACTACAATATTCCAATTAATTAAAATACAAATGATATAAAACGTTAAACTATTAAATCTTTTATTGATGTCATTATTTGAGAATGACTTGACTCATATTACGTATAAACAAAAGTATAACCATTTTTATTATTTTCATGACAAAATTTTTTTGAGAGAATTTATGAATTGAAATTATTAGTTTTGTGGTATAAAAAAAGTATTTTAAAAAAAAAAAGATTTCAACACATTACTCAATTCTTTTAGATTATTTTTCTGTTTAATTTCTTTTTTGGAAACAAAATACAATTACAAGATAAATGAATAATTAATTATTTAAATATCTTATTAAAAATAAAAAACTATATATATCGTGCATTTATTGCACATGTTCTAAACTAGTTATATATTCATACAAAACTCTCCACCAAAATAATTAAAGAATCACTACAAGTATCAAGAATTGTGGCTTTTATATATGGAAGACAAACTCAAACATAAACTTAGCTCATTGTGGCTCTCGGATAACTAGAGCTGTTATCATCTCGGTTTCCCGATGCAATGAATAACAAAGTAAAAACAACCAACAGTACTTTAAATAACTTAGAAGAGTGAATGACCTTATTACAGAAACCCAAACTGACTAACTAAATAAATAGTTTAACATTACAAATAAACTCGCAGCGAAAATATTAAATTAGTCTAATTAAATTATAACTATGTGATCTAGACATCTAAGCCAATCCATGCTCACGCTCCATGTCCCAGCTCCCCAAAATGCTAACACGAATACCTGCTAATCAATATGCTCCCAATTAACCGGAAATTATTAGTTGGATCAACACAAGATGTCATCAATTAAACCAAGCATCTATTTTATTTTTGACACAGACAAACATACGTCAACCAATGGTCGGGTAGAATAACCAACAACAATGCAACCATTAAAATAATGCATGAATGCAAATGAGCTCAACACTCGAAACTACCGTTCATCCCGCCTAGAGACAGGTTCCGTCGAATAGCCTGGGTCTAAACAATAATATCATACACTTCTCCCAGAGACATGTCCCGAAGACAGCCTGGACAACAATAAAGGCATCTCAACTCGAAGTCGAGGACAACAATAATATGTCAATGAAAGCAATATAATGCCAACATAAATTATGATATGCTAATAACTCGTATCTAACCAGCACAATCCAATAACCAACATTCATATATGTCACAATAGCTCACATCCACAAATCAACAATCAAATAATGTCATTGAGTTGAGTACTTATCCTACTGTAACACTTCGAATTACTAGAGCCTATACTCGGTCGAGTAGCCCTGACACTCAACCGAGTGGGTTGACCGAGTGCCATTCGTGGCATGGTTCTGGTGGTTGTCCAATCGGCCGAGTGAAGTGGGTCACTCGACCGAGTGGGAGGAGTAATCGGCCGAGTGACTCGGTCACTCGACCGAGGGACTGCTGGACGGGAGTAGGTGCTTTGTTTTGTTGTGGAGCCCATTGAAAAGGACTAATCATACTAGAAAATCTAAAATCTTATCCCACAATCCACCCACATCTCCCTCAAAATCCTATTATTTACAAAACACAAATCTCACCAACCTTATCCTCTCGAAACCCAACCACTCATCATCATATTCTTCTTGTGCATGTCCACCATTGTTAAGCAATCTTCACCATTTTCATTTTTTAGATTCTTGGTAAGCCATATCATTTACTTCCTCCTATGATCCTTATTATTTCCTAGATCTAATTTGTTAAGGGGTTTTGCTTAGTATAATAGTATAGGATGTATTGTGATAGTCATTATGTGATTATTGTAGGATGAGATGGTTTTATGAGGTGGAACCTTGTTGCGATGGATTTGCTTATGGAGCATGTTAAAAGGTAGGTTAATCCTACTCGGTTTAAATAATTAATATATATATATATATATATATATATATATGCTGATGTTTATGTATTGTTAATCTCATATAAACATTGTAGATGCATTATAACATGTTTAGTCAATTGTTGGGTTGTGAAAGACAACTAATTTGAATGTTGGATGTATTATAACATGTTATCGGGGAATTATGGCATGATACTATAATGAATGTATAAACGGAAATACAATAACTTGTTGGATAATGGTTGATGGTAACATGTTGTGGAAGATAAGTTATATTCATTTGAGTTTGATATATGAGATGGATTATATGTATTGTCGTATTGTTTTACATATTGTATTACATTTATGGTTGTGATTGTCGATGTTGGAGGTTGGGGATGGTGTTGTTAGGGTGGTTGTTGAGGAGACGCAAGACGGTTGGGAGAATGTCTTGCGCTTAAATCGCCTATTGGGGCTTTCCACCCCAATAGAAATATGCACATTTATGGCAAGAGTTCGGAGATACTTACGGTGCGCCGTAACGTCGGGAAGGGCCCCGATTAGCGCTCGGGCCTGTACTTGGTTGCGTACCGGTACTCGTTTCGGACTGCAGTCCGGGTAGTAGGGGTGAGCGGTGTTGCGGTACCGTCACCAGGTGGTGGGTGTCGTGGGTGCGTCCCTGACACCGGTGTTGGAGATGTTGGATATTTTGCGTGATCATTGTATTGCAACCGTAGTTCATATCACAATCATGTTGCATACTGTAATCATGTTTATAGTCATTCACGTTAATTGTGATATTGAGACTGGCGTTTGTATGGTCGTGTGTTGTCACCTATTTTCGGGGTGGCCTGCTGTGATCCTTATGATGCTTCCGATCATATGGGGAGCAAATTATTTTGACAGGTTGTTATGAAGCGTTCTGGATTTGGGCCCGCACCACGGAGTCGAGCTTATAGATATGAGTAAAGGTCGTAGCTTGACGAGTTGTATTTAATATTCATTTGCTTTTTGTAATCACTTTACTTATATTATTTATAAAATATTCTCTTATTGGAGTTTTGAAACAGTACCTCGGGCAACCGAGATGGTGACACCTTCAATTACATTGGCCGGGTTATTGGGGCTGTTACAAAGTGGTATCAGAGCGACGATTTGGGAACCTATACCAATACATCCAAAAATGAACCTAGGTGTGTCTAATAAAATGAACTCAGTATAAGTACAATAGGAGAATAACTTTGGGGTGGGTAGGCTCCCTCATTCCAAACTTATGCTCTGTTGTCTTAGCCGGTGAACTACGGGGTGATTCGGGTGACTCTATGTGTATTTGATGTAGTTATATGCATCATGGTACGAGTATGTGGCTTGATCGTTGATGAATTATATGGTGAATATGAATGTGCGAGTATGAATGAATAGATTTGTAATGCGTTATGAATTATGTCTCATGAACAAGTTGGGGTAGGATGATGCATGTTTAAGTCTTGATTGTACCTATGATGTGTGAGACTTGGGCTCCTTAGTGCCATGTATGTATGTGTATGCGTGTTACGAGCTAGTAGTATGATAAATATGCGATTTTGTAAGTATGTCGATAACTAATTATAGTAAGAGGATGGCTAGTTAGTAGCGGCAGTGTAAACGCGTGTGAGATGACTTGGGTTGCACCACCAACGAATTGGTGGGCCTCCGGGACTAATTCTAGAGTGGCAGGGACGAACCCGATTGAAAGCTTCAGCCAAGCCGGAATACTTGACCGAGTAAGAAGTCTCACTCGGCCGAGTGAGGTCACACTCGACCGAGTGGCCCACTCACTCGACCGGGTAAAAATCGTGTAGCAAAAATCATGACGAAACATCACTCGGCCGAGTAACTCGACTACTCGACCAAGTGAACACGTACTCAACCGAGTGAACTCGGTCACTCTGCCAAGTAAACTCGCCTGGCTTAGTCACACGTGATACTTATCCTCCTTATCTCTCCATTCTATCTTCCTCATTCATTCCCCACTCTTACTCATTTCACTACCAAAATTTACATAATAATAATTCTAGCACTCCATTGTTGTCAATTTTGCTCAAACTCAAAATTTAGACTCCTAATTCCGTCACCAAACCTCCTAATCAAACAATGTAAGTCAATTTCTCTCTCCTCTCAACCTTCAATAATTCAAAAGTTTTTAGATCTAGTTAATTCTCTTGAATTTTCTTGAATTTCTTGCTTGTTTATGCTTAATTTATGTTAAAAAACAATCTTTTATACCATTATTATTGTTAAATATGAAGATTGGATGTCAAACTTTTACCCCCCTTTGAACCACTCGAAACCCCCCATTAATTTTGATGTTGTGGTTGAGTTTAATTGTCCAACAAAGGCTTGACCTTTGTTGTTGATGTTGGATCTTGTCTTATAATTGATTTTTATGCCTTAAAAGTTGGTGAAGATTTTCGAAATCCTAATGGGCCATGTCGAAATTTTGATGTTTATGCTTAAAAACTTGTTTTAATGGTCTTAAAAGGGCTCTAATCATCATGATTAATGTTAAAATCTTGCCTTTCATTGAAAATTCGATCCTAAAAAGCTCTTTTGGACCGAAATTTCGGTATTTTGCCCGGAAATTTTGTGTGTTTATGCTTAATTTATACTTGACCATCTTAAAAGGTTGAAATACGGTTTGATAATATAGGTTATTATAGCTAAATTTGAGAGTTGTTTAGAAAAGTTTCGAGTTTAAAGTGACGATTATCGATTTGAAAATGGGATTAAATGACACATTTAATTTAAAAAAATTTAAAGGTTTACCGGAAAAGTGGGATAAATTACTATTAAACCTTAGTAAATTTACATGTAAATGCATTCAAAATTTTGATTTAAGTTTTAGGTGGTATAAATGAGACTTTTATAAATGTAAACAAAAGCTCCAAGTTTGTAATGAACAATTAATCGTTTTAAGTATTGACCCAATTATGACTAAGAAATTTTGGTGCAAAACTTGAACATGGTTAGTATTATAATTAGTATTTGATTTCATTAAGGTTGAGTTAAATCATCACCAATGTTGTTATATGCTCAAACCTTTTTATGAAAATTCTTGAGTCACCTTGCTAAGTCTTGAATTTGGGGTTAAAACATGCTTATAATTCCTATTGAATGTGTCATGTTTTAAAAACTCGGGACAAAAGGCAACCAACTCTCGGTCTATGTTTACAAACTTGAATTAAGTGTTTCCCATCTCGTGCCAACTTGACTGGTTGTCTCCCAATAAGTATATCAATTCATTCTCCTCTCGTCTTACCGACTCCCACAAGTTTAACGACCTTTCAAATCCGTGCTTGAACTCTCACATCCTATTCATCCTTGATACTTAATTTTGTTTTGTTTTATGCCAAGAAGAGTCAAAACCGGCCAAAACCGTACAAGGGAGACAAGGCTTGAAGAGTCGGGCTTCCCAAATATTAGGTTCACTTCTCAAGATCACCTTAATGCCTTTCTATCCTTAATCCAAGTGAAGATGATGAAGGCGACAAAATGTGTGTCGAACGCCACTTTGAAGTCCTTGGGGGTGAGGGGCGAGGTCCTTGGCATCTTCCGAGGACATGGAATGGAGGGTTTGTACAATTTGAGTGAAATATCCTACCGAAACCTCACCCTAGAATTTTTGAGCTCTTTCGTTTACAATAAGACAGACTATTCGGTTCATTTCCGACTCCAAAACACCAAGTACCACCTTATCGATCAAGAGATTGCCGAAGCCCTAGGTGTAGCCCCAAGGTCGTTACCTACATGAGTTAATACAATGAGAGGGAGAATACCAAGGTGAACGCAATGAAAGTAGCGGACGTGGAACATCCGGCCTTGCGCGTCTTTCTTAGGCAAGTGACTTACGTAATCTTTAGGAGGGATGATGTTAGTAAACTTATCTCGTTGGAGGTCTGGTTTTTGAGATCATACCTTAACCCTAGACGTTGGGATCCATTCCGATTCAACCCTACCTCCGTCATAGCTTTAGCACTCGAAAAGATGACTAAGCCGGTGCAGTGCTCCTTAGATTGTGGAGCATTGGTAACCTGAATAGCTAAGGCCGTGTGCGAATTTTTACCGAGAGATAATGAGAGACCCCTCTCGGACGAGATACCTTATATGGACTTGGCTTATCTAAAGCACTGACATTGGGTGGTGGACTTACCTAGGGAAGGGTTATCATGGAAAGTGGATAGGGATTTACATTTGAGAGTTCCCGCGGCGGAGGGAGTCCTAATACCTATCGAGTCCTTTGGGAGGGAAAATACCCTTGTGTACCCGCCGCAATCTTACACCGTACCTCACCAATATACCTTCGACCTTCGGCATGGGGACCGTCCACAGGAGCGTAATATCATCATGATGGTTAAAGATAATAGGTTTGGGGGAAATAAAATGGGTGGCCGGGAGTGTGTGCCTTCTTCACCCCTCCCCCCCCCCTCTCGTCCACGTATCACCTCGCCATACTAGTATGCTCACCGAACCACCGACCGACCATGGGTCTAGATCGAGATTGGCCGAACTCGCTTCCCGCATCAACCACGACCTCGCTATGAGGTCGGGGTATGAAGCATCTTTGAGGCAAGGAGCGAAACCCTTACACCCTTCTACCTTTTGGACCCACGAGGGAGATAACACCAATGTCTTCTATGCTTACGGTGTTAAACCTACGGATTGGGGGACTCAGATTCCCAAAGGTTTTAGGCACCTCCTTGGATCTTGGGCGAGGGAGAACTTCACTAATGGGGCCGGTTTCTTTGGAGATGTGGGTGAGGGTAGTGGAGAAAGAAGTTACGTTAAGACCCGGGGGTGGGAGCAAGACGGGGTGAGCCACAATTATGAGCAAACGGGAAGATGGGAGCAAACCATACATCAACCAAAACCCCAAGCTTAGCGGTACAACCCGACGTCTCAACCCGAACCGCAATCGGAGTCGAGTTGGGGTTACCAACCCCGTGAGCCCGAGGAGTGGTATGATGAACAACAACAGCAACAACAACAAAACCAACAACCTCACCAACAATAGCAAGTAACGACGAAGATAACGATGATCCCATGGTGATGATCGACAAGGCAAGGGTAAGAACCTAGTAGATGGAAGTGACTTTGCTTCGCAGATGTGGACGAGTACTTCCAGAGAACGACCCCGACGGTAGTTATTGAGTCCTAGCTCATCATGTAATATGAATTATAATTTGTTGCCAAACTCGATCTTATACAACGCCTTTGGTGGTCTTAGGGCCATTTGATTGTGTAGAGAATTACCTGATTTATATGATTTCATCAGCAGTTGAGGTTGGTGATAATTCAGGATGGCCTCTTGATGATGTTGTAGACTATATATAAGTCGCAGAAAGATAACTTGCCAGTAGGCGCTAGACCGACAACTGCTTGCATTCGACTGAGTGGTCGTTGACTCGGCTGAGTGACCCAGTTCACTCGATCGAGTGACCCGTTGTGACACCATTTCTGAAAGTCCGGCCCGAGTGACACTCGGCCGAGTAGCCAGGATACTCGACCGAGCATCGTGTACTCGACCCCATATGTGACTTGAATCGCTTTAATTGTCGAGTATACGTATTCGTGATGTGTTTTTGATGGTTGGTTGCGTAATTGTATTCGAGAATGATATGGTGTTATATGTCTAATTGATTGTTAATTGCAGATAGTATTGTATTGATATGGGAAGGTAGTAACACGGTTGTTCCGTCACCGGAAGTGATTATGATGAACAGACGAGAGTGTCTCTTATACGGGTCGATATATTACACACGTGTGTAGTCCGTAAGAGTAATAACGATAATAATTATTGAGTATTGTTTATCGTTAGTACGAGTAGAACGTTAAAATGCGATTATTTTGCCTATGATAGGTAATGTATAGCACGACCAGCTAGTCAGTTAGCGGTTTGAACTTCGGGACATAGTTCTCTATTAGGGGGAGTGGATGTAACATTTCGGTATTGAGAAAGAAACACAAAATTAAGAGCGAGAAGTGATGAGTGATTAAGAAATCTGGGGGTATGAGACTTGACGATGGGTGTAATGCCCGGGAGTTGATGATTGGATCAGTGGCTAGGGCTTGATAGTTAGTACTAAGGGTAGTATGATAGCATGAGTCGCGTATAAGGTTAACTTTGTTTGTTGAGTCAGTTTTAGTGGTTGTAGAGACCTTCCTTTGGAGCATTATTGAGACTTAGAGAGTCATGTTAGAGAGTCGGGTGTGAACTTCGAGGACGAAGTTTGTTTTAAGGGTGGAAGATTGTAACACATCGAATAACAAGAGTTTGTACTCGGTCGAGTAGCAGGGCACTCGGTCGAGTAGCCCTGGCACTGGACCGAGTGCTATTCGTGGCATGGTCTTGGTAGTTGTCCAATCGACCGAGTGAAATGGGTCACTCGACCGAGTGGCTGATGGACGGGAGTAGGTGCTTTGTTTTTATTTTATTTTATTGTGGAGCCCTTTGAAAAGGACTAATCATACTAGGAAATCTAAAATATTATCCCACAATCCACCTATATCTCTCTCTCACAATCCTATTATTTACAAAACACAAATCTCACCACCTTTATCCTCTCAAAACCCAACCAGCCATCATCATCTTCTTCTTGTGCATTTCCACCATTGTTGAGCAACCTTTACCATTTTCATTTCTTAGATTCTTGGTAAGCCTTATCAATTACTTTATCCTACGATCCTTATTATTTCCTAGATCTAATTTGTTAAGGGGTTTTGCCTAGTATAATAGTATAGGATGTATTGTGATAGCCATTATGTGATTATTGTAGGATGAGACGGTTTTATGAGGTGGAACCTTGTTGTGTTGGATTTTCTTATGAAGCATGCTAAAAGGTAGGTTAATCCTACTCGGTTTCAATAATTAATATACGTATGTTGATGTTTATGCATAGTAATCTCATATGAACATTGTAGATGCATTATAACATGTTTAGTTAATTGTTGGGTTAATTGTTAAACATGACTAATTGGAATGTTGGGTGCATTATAACATGTTATGGGGGAATTGTGGGTTGATACCATGATGATTGTATAAATGAAAATTCGATAACTTGTTGGATAATGGTTGATGGTAACATGTTGTGGAAGACAAGGTATATTCATATAAGTTTGATATATGAGATGGATTATATATGTTGTTGTATTGTTTTACATACTATATTACATGTATGGTTGTGATTTTCGATGTTTGGGGTTGGAGATGGTGTTAGTAGGGTGGCTGTTGAGGAGACGCAAGACGGTTGGGTGACTGTCATGCGCTTAGATCGCCTATTGGGGTTTTCCCCCATAATAGGGATGTGCACATTTGTGTCTTGAGTTCGGAGAGACTTACGGTGTGCCTTAACGTCGGGTAGGGACCCGGTTAGCGCCCAGACCCGTATTTGGTGCGTCCCGGTACTCGTTTCAAACTGCGGTCCTGTGGGGTAATAACCGTTTATTACCTCATTTTATTAACCGGATTATAACGAAACGTTATTAATGATTTATCGTCATAAACGAAATATA
>JAOWBH010170203.1:0-10671 GCA_028566215.1 Silene coronaria
GAATGTACGAATTTATATACATGTCATGATAATTTATGGACCGCTGTTGCATTACCAGCATCAAGTTTGTAGCTTGATTGTTCATCGCGTTTTTTAAAGCCTTGGATTTGTCTCATTTTTCCAAATCAGGATGTGGGTTGTTGCGGAATGCTTAGAATTTGGATGATTTGAGGCTTCATGATGTCGTGGCTAATCACACTTAGTTTTCGTGTAGGATTTGTGAATAATCATGATTTCAGTGGATAGTAAGTAGGAATTTTTGGATTTATTATTTTTATATGATCATGATTATTTATCAACCATTGTTGCATTATCAGCAACAGCAACACCTTAGGATTTGTTTGGATACAATGATATGAGGGCAAGATTGGGGAGGGAGAGAGAAGAGGAGGGGTAATGTCGTTTTCCTTCCAATTTTTTTCTACATCGGAAGGATTCTAATTTGTTTGGTTTTTGATTTTAGGATTATGAGATACTCAATCTCCTGCATGGACGCCTTGGCATACATTTAAATTAGATGTTCATGGTATTTGTCTGTATATAAATGTCTGTCTTGTGTATAGCCGTCCTTCACAACCAAGGAATTATGTTTGGAAGCTCTTCCGCTTGATGTTGTGTACTCAAATCTTATACCTTTGCCTAATGCAGATCCTTGAATGGATGGAGAAGGGTGACTTCAGAGACCATGCATTACGTCTAAATTTAATATATAACCTTAAGGGAATTGACGCAGCCGAGTCATATTTTTTTGATCTTCCTCCAGAAGCGAAGAAACCTTTCATTTATGGCACTTTGCTTAATTGCTACTGCAATAGTAAGAAGCTTGTTAAAGCATTGGCTCTTTTCAGAAAGATGGACGAGATGAACCGTGTGTCAAACAGTTTGACTTTTGACAATCTTATGAGTCTACACATGAAAATAGGTCAGCCAGAGAAGGTGTATCCTCTTGTGGAGGAGATGAAGCTGAGGAACATTCCCCTAAGCAATGTCTCTTATCATATCTTGCTGCAGAGTTGTGGTCATCTGAAGAATCTTTGGGGCTTAGAACAAGTTAGGGCGGAGGTTGAAAAACACAGCTTTTTGAAAAATGACTGGAAAATATATAGCAGTATTGCCACAGCGTATATTAATCTCGGTGAAATTGAAAAAGCTGTCTCAACTTTGAGAAAGCTAGAAGAGATTTTAGATTATTCAAACTTGCTTGACCGCACTCCGTACCATCATCTGATTAGCTTGTTTGCCAGAACTGGTAACAAAGACTCGGTGTTTCAGGCATGGGGTAAGCTTAAATCAAAATATATAGAGTGTCACAATAAAAGCTACCTCATTATGCTTCAAGCATTATCAAAACTAGACGACATTGAGGGTCTAAAAATGGTGTTAGCGGAGTGGGAATCTAGGTACAAGAGCTATGATATCAGGTTACCAAGTGTTGTTATCCATGCTTACTTGATGCATGGAATGCTGGAAGCTGCTGAACTGCTATTTAAAGAAACTATTAGTCGTAATGTTGGGCAAAAGTTATGGTATCCTCATATCAGTTTCATGGATTATTACCTGGAGAAACAGCAGTTTGATTCTGCTCTAATGCATATGGAAGCAGCTTACTCGAATGGGTGGAAACTGTGTTCAGATAAGCTCGGTCCACTCTTTGAGCATTTCGTACAAGAGAAGGATACTTGTGGTGCTGAAAAGTTATGCAACATGTTAAAGAATGTTCAGGCTTTAGATTCAAAATCCTACTTGTGGCTGCTTCGAACTTATGTAGCTGCTGGCAAAATGATTTCCGGAGTACGTCAGAGGATGGAGGAAGATGGTATAAATATCAGTTCTGAACATGAGGATTTGCTAAGCAAGATTGACAGAAAGTTGACTTCTAGGGTGTCATAGCGTCTTTGATATGGAGTTCTAGTTACATTCAAACATGGAGAACAAGGATTTTTTCCAGTTTTCCTCGAGGTACTTTTCTGACTAACTCAGTGAACCAAGTTTTTTAGCTTTTCTCTTCATAGTAGTTCATCTTAGATTCTATAGTAGCCTAGTAGGACTGAGAACTTGTAGGAACAGTGATTTTTTAAATCTAGTTATCAGTTTCGTGGAATTGTGCGTTCAATTCTCTTTTAATAGCAAGAAGCTGTGAATTGGGTGATTGCCATAGAGTGAATGACCGTTTCAATTATCTTCGAAAATGTCATGCCATATAATTTATGTGCACGCCAAGTTTTACTAATATTGTCTCCTATGCTCGACAGCTTGTTAGTCGGTACCTTGATCAGCGACGTCAAGTTCATTCCTTATAGAATAATGCTACGTGATAGTCTTAGGTCTTGTAGACTCGAGCACTCGACATCTCAACCTTTTGATTTTTCTGCAGGCACCTTTGAAGTATTTAGTGCCTACTAAACTAATTTATTTTTGCTAGGTAGAGCGGGGTTATGGTATACGTGTACAAAAGTGATGCTTCATGAAACATGACTAGTTTGAATAACTGAAAGATGCAAAATAAATTGTACACATGCCTACCAGTAGTGGTGTCATACATATATGTCCGAACTACAGTATAATCTAATAAAGAGCAACCTGATTTGGTATTTCTCTATTTGTATTACCTCCACAATTATCACAAAGTGGTAATTGACCTCCTTGGCTTTGTCTGATTGTGAAATTAGAATCCTTAAGCTTCACATGTAGTATATATGCTAGTATATGCCTATATGGTATACCCCATCTCCTCTGTGCCAATAAAATAATGCTCGAATCTAAACGCGGAGGCGTGGAACCACTGTTGTGATTATGGTGATGGAATTTGTTGAACTCTGTCAAAAGTCATCGGTGAGGTGCTCACTGCAATTATCAAAGTGTACAACATAAATGCCTTCAATAGTTCAATGGCATTTATCAAATGCGTGTCATTGTACAGCATTAATCACCGCCATGGCTAGCTAAGGGTAGAACCAGATGTCGACATGAATGACATGAATGGCTCTGGGGTGAATATTTTAATTAATTTGAGCTATCTCAGCTTAAAATGATACCATTGCTTGAGATGGCCGAACTTAGGGCTATAATTCACGCTTCAAATGGCTTCACCAGGGCATCTGTTTTCACAGTGCTCCGAAGTTCATGGGAAGCTCTCTAGGGCGGACAGGAGTCTTATTTTCCCTATATGACATTTATAATTGGGCATAGTTCATTCATTCATTAAGTTAAGGTTATTGTAAGAAAATTAAGTGGTTAAACTCATGTGGCCATTGTTTGTGGTCGAACATATGGTGCATTTGAGCATTTCAGTTCCTATCAACTACAAGACCGTTCAGAGCATGTAGTCTTGCGTCCTTTTTGGAGTCATGGTTTGCAGAATTGCAGGTGAATCGGAAAGGGAGTGTTTTAAGATTTTCAAGTAATGCATTATTAGAAATGCTGTGCATTAGTACCCAAAAAAAATAAAAAAAGAAAGAAATGCTGTGCAAGGATGTTGGGACCCTATTGTTGCAAGAAGAGGAAAACTTTGAACTTCTGTTTGCGAGAACCGAGTTAAATGTGACATTGCAGATGTGCAGTACTTTATTTTATGTTACAGGAATAAATCCTAATTAGTTGATGATCTTGTTTCTGTGTGTAAGATTGATTGTTCAATTACAGTGTTCCAAAAGCCGCCATCTTTGTAATGCTAATTATGCTGCGGAGTAGTATTTTTATCACGGTCCTCGTACATCACACAAACAAGCAGCAGGAGATAATTATCCATGCTTTTACAATCCTTTCATTTCTAATACTAGATCAAACTACCTGAAAGTAGTTTCTCATTTTACTGTACTATCTATACACAAATAGGATCGAACAATTAAGCCCAAAGGGCAAGTATTGACATAGACGTGGACCCAAGTATTAGGGCAACAAAACAGCCCTTCTTCAGAGTTGGTTCCGAGCTCATCATCTTGTTATGGAAGAAGTCTGCAGAAATTAGATCAAGGAGGGCCATGTAGATGAGTATACCGGAAGAAAGAGACCAATGCATTGGCACTACTGGTCCTCATACCCTGTCACTGAAAATACGAGCATCCCCTAAACTATGCCTGCCGGTGTTGTCACTGAGAACATGAGACACATATATGCGGTTGTCTTGAAGCTAAAACCGGGCTGTTTAGCAAAACAAATATTCAAGACTGTCACTTCCAAAACTTTTATACTGTATAATGTAGGTTGTCCATGCAGTATCTTATATGACGAAGAATTGCAGGAAAATTTCACTGCTTCCTGCAAATAAAACATTCAACAGTGACGCAAACCCCTCAAACGAAAGAAATTGAGGAAGGTAAAGAGACACCCTCTCCGGAATGCTCGTTATGACTTTGAACTCGAGATCTCTAAAATGACAAGCCCAAGCCAGGACCATTAGACAAACGATGGGTTGGTAGAAGATGGGAAACGCCCTTAAAGTGACTCAGAGTACAGAAAAGGCAGATTCCATTGAGCTTGTGTTCGATAGGGGATTGGATGAACATAAACATGACCCTAACATTTAGAGGCTTTTTTCAAGGCATGTGGTAGTCTCCAACTAGTTTAAACTACCTATTAAAATACTTCTTTAGATAGATAATATTTGAGTGTAGAGATAATTATATAACAGATAATTATATAACAAAAGATAATTTTTTTATATCCACTAAATATTGTTATTGTAGACTTTGTAGTATTGTAGTATTGTAGTATTGTACATCTAGAAGTCATTAGATTCAATCAATACTAGAGTATATACACACACATAAGAACAAAGATCACGACGAAATACCACGAAATAACCAATCTACCTTTCCCCCCTTTTTTTAATACGTTGTCTTCTTTTACCTATAGTTTTGTAATATATGTTAGTCATTTGTATAATTGCATAATATTTTGTTCATAAAGCCTATATGACCCTGTTTTTTAGGACTTAATTTCAGTTCTTATAAGTTTAATTCAGTTCAATTTAAATCAGATCAGTTCGGTTCGGTTCGGTTCAGATCAGTTTATTATTATTATTATTATTATTATTATTATTATTATTATTATTATTTTTTTTGCATTATTATTGTTAGTACGGAAGAACTGTAACAATAAAAGGAGCAGAAATACCGAGTGAAAAGAGTAGTGACGTGGTAGAGGCCACTGCCTTGAAAACTAATTCCGGTACGACCGTGGTGGCGATCAGCAATGACCGGTAGTTCCCCAAGGATTACACTACTGCCGCCTGTCAGACTCGCCCACTCGAGACTGAAAGACCTGGAACGATCGCAAACAAATACCCAGAAATGTATAGGAAGAATAGAGGTGAGACGGAGAAGAGAAGATTTTTCTGTGTATATGAAAAGACAGTAAGAAAGGTCTTATTTATAAGAAAAATAAGAACTGTTACGGGAGCCAAAACTGCTCCTGAAACACAGCAACAAAACCGAGTTAGTGGGAGTAAGACCCTCTCCCACTAACAGTCAGTTTGACTGACTTTGTCAACACAGATAACAGAAACAAAAAGGCTCACTACAGACCAGGCCCAAAAAGATAGGCATAGCCCGCCGCAGGCGATTGCCAAATCCCAAATCCCGAATCACGAATCTGGATCCAGGCCGGGCTCGGGCACGACACGCGTGCGCGTGTGCGAGCTGAATTAAGTACCTCGCAAGTCTCTACAAGACTCCCTTGATCCACTAGTGATAGAGTAAGGGATAGAAGGAAATATAAATGACAAGGAGTGAGCCTTACCCACCGATGTGGGATAAGAACTCATTTCCAAAGTCAACACAAGGCATTCTAAAGCCATCATTTCCAACAATCTCGTCTCATTCTAATCGAATATTTTGATCAGATTTTCGGACTATTGTTCAACTGATTTTTCCGCCTATCTTCTCATAATTTAATCGTATCTCACAATTCAAAGTCTTTCACATCTCATCGTTCTCTTGGAGTTTATCTTTACTTCTTATCTCTTAAATCTTCTATTGTAAGTATTCCGCACCTTTACGTACTTACAAATTACCCCGTCATCCTACTATTTCGTCCAGCTCAGATATAAAGTACCTTTATCTCAGATATAAAGTACCCCGTTCTCTTGGAATTTAATCGTATCTCACAATTTTTTTATTATTTTTCATAATTATAACAGTACCTTCATCTTGTTATCATCATCAAATCATCAAGTTAATAACATGTTCTATAATTTTTTAGTTATCATTGTCTTCATCCTTGATTTTGGTTCTTCAAACCTTGTT
This sequence comes from Silene coronaria, assembly GCA_028566215.1. Taxonomy (NCBI): domain Eukaryota; kingdom Viridiplantae; phylum Streptophyta; class Magnoliopsida; order Caryophyllales; family Caryophyllaceae; genus Silene; species Silene coronaria. The sequence goes on from JAOWBH010170203.1 coordinate 6,246, forward strand.
TACATGGATAACGACGAAAATTATACTGTAAGTAACATATTGATATAAAATTGTAAGGATTATATTGATAAATCGAGTAAATATTCCTAAAGTAATTTTCGAAGGTCAATGATGATTGATAATTTTATTCAAGTGAATCATACCTAAAGCTTTCCCTCCTAAAAATATGCATCAAATCTTGATGGTTATTACTTTGATTATTTAATCAATACAAAAATACGATTTCCTACAATACCCTTTATCTTTGTGTAAATAACTAAAATGAAAATGTCAACGATTGTACGTTTATACCCTCGGTGTTACTCAAACTCAGTTACACCCGGTGTCGTTATCTCATTTTCCATATAAATATAGGTACAAAATAAATCCTCCTATATACTAAGAGAATAAAAACTATGAAAAATTTTCCCTCCAAATGCACCCACTCAAATAAAGAAACAAATGAATTTCCTTCATTAATTATTCTTCTTTCATTATAATATTAATTAAATTCTAAACTACTAATTTTAGTCAAAATAAAATAAGATAAAAAATTATAAACTACAATTGCTAAATTGCTCATTTAATTTATATTATTATTAGTAATTAGACAATAACTTTATGCACATTTATTTTGTATAAAAAAATTATAAACTATTAGCTTTGGGATTAAAAAGGAGAATTCACTAAAATAATTTGAGAAAATTTATAAAATAAAATCAATATTTTTAGATAAAAAAAAATATTTTTATTAAAGTACTTATTTCTTGACATTACTCAATTCGTTATGTTGATTAGTTTTACAATCAATCTTTTTCTCGAATCAATATATAATAAGATGTCAATTTAAAATCTATAAGTTATACAATAAAAATGTAAAAATTCTATATATACCGCACATGAATTGCGCGAGATCTAGACTAGTGACAAAACACTGTTTCGGTAAAAATTTACCTCGTAAGGATTTAATTTAGTTGATCAAAGTGGCCTATTCGTTAATTATTTAAATATATGATTTGGAAGATTTTGTATGTATGGTCGGGACAAATAAATCAATAAGACGGTGCAAAGAATAAAGGTGACACACGAGATGGTGACGCGGAAAACTCAAATCTGGAAAAACCGCGGGGGGAGTTGTATCCCACCAAAGACTTCACTGTCACTTTGAGTATTTTTGATGAACAAATACAAGGGAAATAATGCGAATGCGTTTGGCGGTTTCTCAAGATAAATTATGCTATTTGGACTCTTTATGTGGTGATGGCTGAAAAAACAAGATGCCTCTTCTGATTCCTTCCAACTGCTATTTATAGGAGGTGAACCCTAGCTTCCCCCTTTCCGTTCCTGCTCCGGTTCTTGATCAACGGCTCCTGAAAAGATAGAGTTTGTTATGTTGACCAGCTCACTTGGTGGAATTGGTTGCCTCCTATTAGTGCACGTGTGGATTTCCTTCTTGTAACCTAATGGGCTCATCACCTCTGCTGCACTTGGGCTGTCCTAATGAGGCCTTTTCTGCCGTATTTGGGCCTGCCTCATGAGATTAGCATCTTGACACAAAATTACCCAAACACACAACAATAAGATCGACCAAACTATCGCGACGATAGGTCCAAGATTCGAATTCCCCCTCTCTACATTGTACTAGACCTGGAAAACGGGTCAATCGGGTCGGGTCATTTCAGGTTCGGGTCAACTAATATAAATCAATTTATGGATATAATTAGTTTGCATTAATATACATTCGGGCCGGGTTAAAACGGATCAGTCACTTCGGGTTCGGGTCTTGAGTTCGGGTGTTTGGTCGGGTTATTCGACTCGGGTTAATTTTACCAGGTTTACATTGTAATAGCCTATATCCTCATTTTACACAAAAAAAGGGTTATTTGATGAGAATAATTCAAACTATCACCGACCTTTTCAAAATAATCCCAACTTATGTCATCATTTATCGTCGATTTATTGTTTAAACGAAGGGTAACCAGTTCAGCAGGTTCCTCTTTATTTACTCTTTAGTCATTTGAAAACCCTATTTAGAGCTTGTTCTGGCTATATAAATTTTATTTTAGTATCTATACTTAGCCCCAACATGAATTTCAATTTTATGTTATAAATTCTTATCAGCAAAATAATTTATAAATTTTGAGTTGGATTTTCATCAATACTACCTCTCTTTAACCCTTTCTTCAATAATCTTAATAATGAAGAGTTAATATATACCAACAATGTTTCTTACTGTTTGTTTTTCATGAATGATTGATAGCTTTTTTTATTTTTAGGGTTACCATAAATGTTTGGTTCATCTTCCAAGATTTCAATTAATGATGTACCGGTAATTAATTAAATGCGAAATTGCCCTTGTAGTCTGTTGATAATGCACTACTAATTGATCTACATAGCTATGCTTATTGCTACCAACCTGACAAGTTTGAATTAATTAATTTTGGTTTTCCAAATTCCTTATTCTCTTAACATAAAAACTAGATCTCAAACTCATCATTATAGTACTCCTTTTGGTAATCGATTTATAAGTGAGCGAATTCTTCCCAGAAGAAGTAAGACAACATACCCTTCGTAAAAAGAAAGGGAACAATTTTGAAGAATAGATTTGGCAAAAATAAGGAAGATTTTTCAAATAAATGGGGGAAGAAAATAGAAAATTAACGAAGGAAGAAAAAGGGGAATTAACAACATAAATGACAAAGGAAGAAGAAGAAGAAGAAGATTGGTATAAGAAAGCAAAGATAACCCACAAAAATATGAAGGTAAAGTTAACCAATTGGTCTTGCTTGTGACGAACGGATATATTCGTCACAAACTTGCAACGGGGTTGGATAATACTGTATTATTGTAAAATGGTAGAAAAAATGTACTGCATGGGAAGAGTATACAATACGGTTGCTTTAATTAAAGGAAGTACACTGACTTGACTACAGAGAAAGGGGAAGTGACACATTGGGAATTAAATAATAATATATTTACTTTCCCATGCACAATTTTTTTTTTAAAATAAAATGAATATAAGTGTTTGATATGAACTAAATTTAAAGAGAGAATTCCCTCTAAATTTTAGGTAGCTTTTTGATAAAGCAGTGGCTCTATCCAGAAAAACGACCAAAAATCCTAAAACAAAATGTAATTTATGCTAAAAAAAAGTAATCAAAATTAACAAAAACATGTTGATTTTAGTATGCATTCAAAATAAAGAGAAATCGCATCATCGTCAACTCCAGTTTTCGTCTCAAGAGTTTGAATCCGACTTAGAGTCAATCTTGGAGAATGAAGAAGTCGATCATGAGGAACTTGATCTGGAGAACAACGAAGAATCCGCGGACATGACGCCTATGGTTCAAATCACTAAGGACGGCGTGGCTGGTGAGATAACCTTCTGGTATAATTCGGTTTATTTATATGTTCTAGGAGCGAATCCTCCGAGCTCTTTTCTTACTGGGTTTGCAAAAAGGGTGTGGCAAGGTCAAGGGATTGATAAAATTTCGTTCATGCCCAATGGTATTTTTTTTAGTCATATTCAAAACTAAGGAACAACAACAATTTGTGTTGAATAATGGGCTTTGACAATAAACCTGTTATTGTGAATGAATGGAACCCTGATACTGAACTAATTAAACATGATGTTAAGAAAATACCAATTTGGTTGAAATTATATGGACTTGATGTGAAATATTGGGGTATGGAGAGCCTTAAGAAGTATCTGGTGTAGTGGGTAAATATATCAAGTGTGATGATGCCACATTTCATAAGAACTTCTTAACTTTTGCACGTATTATGATTGAAGTAGAAATTGGTCAAAAATTCCCTAATGCAATCAGTTACTTAGATGAGCATGGAAAAACTCAGACACTTAGGGTAGTATATGATTGGCTTCCTATAAGACCCCCATTTAAGAAGGACCTTTAAAAAGGCATTCCCGATTAAATGAGACTGTTACCATCTCGGTTTCCCGAGGTAATGAATATCAAATACAATAATACAAAGGTACTTTAACAAAAATTACATCAATACATATTACTATAGACACCTTGTTCAGCACCTCCCGCAAACCACCCAGTAATGATTGGACCGCATGTTTAACATCTGGTACGATTTTATGACATTTAATAAAGCTGTCGTCAAGTGGTAGCTCAAACTATTGTGTAAACCCTTTGGTCATCATCTACGTGCTTATATGATCATTTTGACAGTAATTAGAGTCGGTTTGGAGTTCGGGTCAAAAACCGTCTTCATTTTCTGATACCGTTTCACCCCGTTCCGGAAGTTTCTAGAATATTTTAATAAAAACCATCTTCATTTCCCCAGTCATTTTAATACTTAATATTTCGCCAAATATCTCACCATGTGGAATAAGAAAGCCGCTATCTTCCTATTTCCATAATCCAACCGCAAAGATCTTGCGTGCTGAACAGGATACCACTGGGGAAATGACGCAGCA
>JAOWBH010170214.1:0-10424 GCA_028566215.1 Silene coronaria
GTGATCATTAATGTGCACATCCCTCTCCGTGATGGGAGTCACGGGGGGCGAAACTCGGGGGTGAGAGCGTCTCCCAACGCCTCCCAAACAATAATCACAACCATCCTCCATCATCACCACAGCAGTATGAACAACAATACAATGCAACAACAACAATGGCAATCACAATTAGGCATTACAGACTGAGTAGGGAAACCCTTCCTCAACAACCGCAGCAATAAAAGAAAGAAGCAGCTAGAACTGTTCTTCTACGAAATCGGCACCTAAACAAACATACAATATCATACAATCAATACAACTTCCCAAATCCCCAAAACAAACTAAGGCTCAATCCAAAACAACAATAATCAAAGAGACTTACCAAGAAAGGGCAATAGCGTAACGGGGAATCCGCAAATCGACAAAGAGAAGATGTTACAGGCTAATTAGGGTAATTAAGGGAGAATGGGGGGTTTTGAAATGAATAACCTGAATGCAATGACGGAATGACGTATATATATATCTCCCCTAATGACCCTAATTAAAACCGCTCGATTTCCGGATTCTAAACCCGCACTCGGCCGAGTCCTGAAACCACTCGGCCGAGTAAGCCCAACTAGGCCGAGTTCCAAGACACTCGTCTGAGTTGCTCAACTCCAGAATGTAATTCAAACATCCCATACCATATTACTCGGTCGAGTGAGCGCCACTCGACCGAGTGCCTCTTTACTCGGCCGAGTGAGCGTTACTCGACCAAGTCCTAAACCACAGAAATACGCAGAATTACAGAAGTTGTATAGGATAAACTTCTATATTCAGACTCTACAGAGCTCTTACTAACAGTTTTTTGCTTCTTTATGTTCTAGGAAGTCAATGAATTTCCCAAGAAAATACAATACCCAATCAAAGATTTGCAGATGAAAGCACTTTGACCAGTTTGCACCACTGAATGCTGTTAATTTACGATCTGAAGATGCGCTATAGAAAAGACCTATGTTTATTGTTCCTTTTAAATGTTTCAAGACATGGATGGTAGCTTGGAGATGAGGTACCCTTGGTTCACTAATAAACTGACTAAGGTGCTGAACTGAGTATGGCAAGTAAGGCCTATAAGAATTCAAAAATAATAATCTACCAATAAGTCTTCGGTAAACTTCAGGTTGTGACAGCAACTCACCTTCATCAACAGACTGTTTTAAACCCCTCGACAGTGGAAATGAAGCAATATTGCAATTTTCCATGCCCATATTTTTAAGAATATCCAAACTATATTTTCTCTGGTTGACTATGATACCAGTAAAATTCCTAGAAATTTCTAGGTCAAGGAAATACCTCATGTACCCCAAATCCTTGATTGAAAACTTGGAATCCAAACCTTGCTTAATTAATGTAATCTGCTGCTCATCAGTGCCAGTTAGTAAGACATCATCTACATAAACTAAAACCACTATAAAAGACTGATTGGCTTTGTTAAACTTTGTGAACAATGAATAGTTATTTCTTGACTGCTCAAATCCAATACTAAGGAGATACTTTGTTAATTCCTTAATCCATTGCCTACTTGCTTGCTTTAGACCATATAAGAACCTCTTCAACATCCAAATTTGTCTCAGTTCAGTGGGATTTTATTGAACAGATGCTACATGCTCTAAATTTCCCAGCAAAATTTATAAAGTTAGTTATGGTGTGTGTGAGAACTACTTCTTATTCTTTTGTACTTAATGGAGAAAACTTTGGGTACTTTAAAGGAGCAAAAGGATTAAGGCAGGAGATCCAATTTATCCTCTTCTGTTCACTATCACCATGAAGTATATGAGTAGAATTCTCAATCATGTTACTTGCATTAAGCACTAACTTTAAATATCATCCTTTGTGCAGTCATATCAACCTTTGTCACCTTATGTATGCTGATGATTTATTACTCTTCTCCAAAGGTGATACAAAATCCATTATGATATTGCAGAGAGCTTTTGCCCCTTTCTCAGTTGCCACTAGACTACAAATGAACTCGTTGAAGTCTAACATTTATTTTAATGGAGTTCATCATACTATTAAGACTGATATTCTATAGGTCTCTGGCTTCAATGAAGGACAATTACCTTTTAAATATTTGGGTGTTCCCATAACTGCTGGCAGGCTTAATGCTAAAGACTGTGCTGTTTTGATTGACAATGTTACATCCATAATTAAAGGATTTGCAGCTAAAACTCTTTTTTTATTTTGGCAGATTGGCCCTAGTGAATTCTGTCTTAACAACTCTTTATAATTATTGGGCAACAATCTTTTTGATCTCCAAAGGTATTCTAAAGAAAATTGATGCTCTATGTATGAATTACCTTTGGCATGGGTCTACTGAATACATGAGGTCTCCCCTGGCGAGTTGGGAGAAAATTTGTGTTACAAAGAATGAAGGAGGACTGAGAATTAGAGATAGCTATGATTGGAACATAGCAATCATTAATAAACTTGTTTGGTGGATCTACACTAAGCCTGACAGTATGTGGGTCAAATGGAAGAATTATGTCTATAAGAAAGGAGAAGATTGGTCCACTTATACCCCTAAAGCTAATGCTCCTTGGTCTTGGAAGATCATCTGTAAGGTCAAGGATAAACTTGGTGCTGGTTACTCAATTAATGGTCTTTGGACTATAAAAGTTACTGGGTATACTATTGACAATGGTTACAATTGGATCAGAAAGAAGCAACCTCTTGTTCTATGGGAGAAGCAGATCTGGAACAATTGGTGCATTCCAAAACACAATTTTATAATCTGGTTAATTATTAGGGAGGCTTTATTACTCAAGGATAAGATCTTCCAATAAGGAATTAGCCTTGATAATGAATGCTTTCTCTGTGGTATTGGCACTGAAACGCACAGTCACATTTTTAGTTAGTACTTGTACACACAGTAGTTGATTGAGAAGCTGAGCTGCAAACTTCATCTCAAGCTGCCTGTGTCAGTTTAATTACTTGGGTTCATGCTAAACCTTGAGCAAAAGTTAAGAAATGGGTAACAATTGCTTGGATTCAAGCAATGTATTATGCAATTTGGCATCATACGAATAGGGTACGAATTGAAGGAGTGCTGGATCGTCGTGAGAAGGTCTTACAGCAGATTGGTAGCATACTTAAGTTATGATCTATCTATTGGCTTAAATGTACTAGGAAGTTTAGAGATGAAATATAGGTCAAGTCAATTATCTTCTGATTGTTTGATCATGTCTTTCTTTCTCTTGTAATTGTATCAAGGTGGTATGATGTTCTTAATGAGAATTTCTAACCTTTCACAAAAAAAAAAAAAAGAATTGCAAACTTGCCCTAGTTTGATCACATAGCCCTCCAGAAGTGACATGTAAACTTCCTCATCCAAGAAGCCATGCAAAAACGCATTATTAATGTCCAACTGATGCAACTGCCACCCTTTAGTTGCTGCAAGTGCTAGTAATGTCGTTACAGTGGTGAACTTGGCCACAAGTGAGAAAGTATCAGTGTAGTCTTTAACTTTAACTTGGTTGTAGCCCTTTGCTACTAACCGAGCTTTATACCTTTCAACGGAGCCACCTGCCTTGTATTTGATTTTAAAAATCAACTTAGAACCAATTGGCTTCTTGCCAGCTAGTAAATCAACTAACACCCAGGTCTGGTTATCCTCTAATGCTTTAATCTCTTTTTACATAGCCTTAACCCACTTGGAATCAAGACTGGCTTGCTTGAAAGTGTAAGGCTCAGACTCTTGTAAGGCATTGACCAGTGAATCAACATAACTTGAAGAAAAATCTTGAAAATCCTTGAGAACCACAGAATTAGAAGAAATAGGTGTGGAACTTGCCAATTTTAGTGAACAATGGTACGGCTTGAGAACTACAGAAGGCTGTCTAGGTCTAGAAGACCTTCTCACAACAGGAGTAACTGTAGTATTTGTGTATGGATAGGAGGAACATCATTTGTGTTGTGAAATAAAGAGAGAAACAATTATAGAGAAAAATGTAGAGAGAAGAAAAGATAGACAGAACCATATTTTTATTCTATATGAGTATGTATATATGTATATGTATATATATGTATATGTATATATATATATATATATATATGTATATATATGTATATATATGTATATATATATACACACACACACATACAGTAAGGTAGAGTTTCAATAATACAATAACTGTAGAATATTCTAACATATGGTCATTCATATAATATTAAATAATAATATTTCATAACACTCCCCCTTGGATGTCCATTACTGAAGAACATGCCTCGTTAAAAACCTTAATAGAAAAACCCTGTGGGAAAAACGCTAGAAAGGAAAAGAGTTCAATAATCTTCAAACATGCATAACAAGCTGCATCGTTAAAACCTTTTCATAGAAAACCCGGTGGGACAAAACCATGGATTAAGAAAAAGAGTACAGTGCGTGTATACTCCCCCTGATGATTACATAACTTGATATAACTTGAAATGAACCATAGAATTTCTTCAAATCTTTGATAATTTCAATCTTCATATTTCTCATAATCTGGATGTAGTATGATGACTCTTGGATATTCATTTTATAATACTTTCGCACCTTCTAATAAGATATAGTTCAATTCTATTCAATATATGACATAAATTATATGTCTAGAATAAGTGTCATCTTAATAATCATGATGATCATGACGATAGCGTAATAATGCCCTTATAGTGCTACCTTGTTAAAAACCTTGTTAGGAAAAACCCATTGGCACAAAAAATTTAGTAGAAGGGAAAAAGAGTGTAGCAATCATCAATATATTGGGTCGATATAGGAGAACCAACCTAGTTGTAGAATGATAATAATCCACTTAATACATTCAGTGATTTTGTTTGCTAAACCATCAATGTATGATTTACATTTTCATTGTAGATTTTCACTACGTTATTCTAATCGTTATGGTACTTCTGGACCATAAACTAATTTTAGATGTTTAGCAGAATGTTCATTCAAATCTAAATTTCAATATGCTCAAAATTCAGGTTAAGACAATAATAATTCAAGTAAACTCTTCAGGAGTTTGAATATTCCATTTTGGAAATACTCACGATAACCATTCAATCGTGTCGTAGAGGTTCATATATAATCATGAGTTCCCAAAACTCAATTAATCAAATATCATCATTTGATGATCGTTTATAAGAGGATCCTATAGGTAGTTATCCTTGTTGGAGTATCTCATAAGATAACATTTCTCCTTTTTAAACATTTATCAAAATATACCAATATAATTAATTATGCGCATGTATATGATATGTAACTAATTCTAAGTAACAAACAATGCAATAATGTATTTACAAAATGTAAATGATGAAAATAATCTTTAAATGCATTTGATGATGACACGATAATGCAAAGTGTACAGTTTCTTTTCCAATATTCATAATTTCGATTGACTCCACGTCAATGGATGGACTTCAGGTCCATGAGCTCATTTATAATCATCATAGATTATATGCCGACAATAAAATGGACTTATTTATAAGATCCCCATTATCTAGTCCATTAAATTTTGCGCGCAAATGCATATCAGTTCTTAAAACATATCGTTATAATTTCAACATCTCGCGATAATGTCAGTACTGATCAGTGATATCTGAATTATATGGTACCATTCCATTTTCATATAGGCCATCTATTATTATTCAGATATCTATGTCACTTTCGGGACTTCCAAGTTTCTTTACTCTAGAGGAGTACCAACTGTCTTTCATAGAAACCACTTTATTCATTTGAAACTCAATTGCGGTTCAAAATCGCAGCTGTGAACTACTGGCCACTAGATTTTACATGTGGACTTCTGGGCACTTACACTTAACAATATAAATATATTGTAAAGATGAGATGGTGTTAAAGTATTGCACACCTTTAAAACATTGAACTTCAGATTAAAGTCAAAATTTAGACATATTTACTCATCTTTATAAATAATTATTTTGGAACAATAAGTCCAAAATTATCCGATACATTTGCCCACTTCCGAAACATGTATATCTCTTGTAACAACTGTACTTCTCTTGAGATACAAGAATAAAAAATAAAGTAATACTTCTACTTAGTACATATATTGAATAAAATTGTACAAAGAAAACTTACCTTGGGTGATTATGTGTGATAAACATGAGATTCTGTGTGTACGGTATCTTTAATGGTTATGTCTTCCCCACATCACCTTTCCTCTTGTTGAATACTCGGTTTATGACGAGTGTTTTTTAAACTAGGATTATATTAAACGTATTATTTATAATTACTCAATTGTGTTAGAACTTCGTGTTGATAACGTGTTGTGAAATAAAGAGAGAGACAATTATAGAGAGAAAGGTAGAGAAAAGAAAAGATAGACAGAACCATATTCTTATTCTATATGAGGAGTATACACACACACACACACACACACACAATCACACACACACACACACACACAAACAAACAATAACTGTAGAATATTCTAACATATGGACGTCCATATAATATTACATAATAATATTTCATAACAATTTTGCTAGTACTATTTGAAATATTATTATTTGACTGATAGTATGATGATTTGCTTTCATAAGATAAATTGGGGGAAGTTTCTTGAGATGGAGGAGTTTTATATACGTAGGGTGAAATTTCACCCGGTGTAAATTTTGGTTTTGAGTGAAAATTTTCGTCTGGTGAAATTTCACCCGGTGGGCAAAAATTTTCACGCGCTAGAAAAAGTTGAATTTTGTAAAAAAAATTATTTGGTGAAAATTTCACCATGTGGACGAAATTTGGTGAAATTTTCAAACGGAGGGCGAAATTTTCACCGGCTGGGCGAAAACTTTTCCTACTTCGTCGCATTTTATTAAAATGGTCATATCTCCCCCGTTTCTTGCTTGTTTTGAGCATGTTACCTACCGTTAGAACCGTAAGAGAATAATCTGCCACCACTAATTCGTTTCACTTCATTATCATGTCTAGAGCTCAAGTTATGTGCCTTTAAATTTGACCCTTGTTGTGGTCGAGTTCTAAACTCGTTAGTTTGGATGAGGCTTTATGTTTCTTTTTGAGTATACCTCTTAAACTTCGTTTTAATGCTTATATGTGAGATGTTAACACTTGTTGATCATTGAAACTATAACAGCCCCACTTACCAAGGAGCTTTCACTAAGGCCTTCCCTAGTAACCAAGGGTGCCACAATCTCCGTTACCCGAGATAGTTATATCAAATAGACCATCTAAGAACATTTATTAAATAATATAAAGTTTAAACAATTACAAAGAAACTCCGAAATATCAAAATGATCCAACAAAATCCAAATGAAAAGTGTGATGACTAAATAGACAACATCTAAATCTCAGCGGAAACTACTCAATGACTTAGCTAGGTAATTCTCATCCTCGTCCCATGCAGTGCATCAACCAAGATCACCTGCTAAAGACACTGCTCACCATTCTCCGACAATATCGAATGGATCACAGCAGAAGCAAAAGAAACAACAAGCCACCACGGTCAGTACATCATCACACAATCACCATCATAAAGCATAACAATAACAACAACAATCATCTCAAACCACCTCCAACTCCATAAACCAACAAGTTGGATTACCCATCGCAACGGGTAATCCGCAAGTGGGAGACTGCAGCCTAGCCAGTAAATCTCCGCTCATCGCAACGATCGAAACCCAGATCAGTAATGTGCACATCACCCTTGTGACGGGGGTCACAAGGGGCGACTCATTGGGGTGGAGTCCATTTCACAACAATGGCATCACAATCACAATCATACCATAACATCAACATCATCCATCATTACAATAACACATCCCATATAGAACAACAACAACAATAACATTGACGACTGAGTAGGAAGCCCTACCTTGAAAGCAATCCGGATAATCAAACAATGAAGCTATAAATGCTCCTCTATAAGTCGTCACCTATAATATAAATAGTCTACCATTACTACATCGTAAAATCACCAAACCCTTAATCCAAATATGATTAGGGTTAAGTCACTATAAACAAAACCTATAGAACTTGATACTTACACTACGATCGACAAATAAACGATGAAATCCCGATACCAGATGTTAATCCTTACTTGAGAGGTGATTAGAGTGATTAAGTGGATAATTAAGAAATGTTTTATGGTTCTAAAATGTTAACTGCCTGCTGAAACTTATTTATAATATCCTCCAAATTACTTTAATCAAACCGCTCGAATTCCGCTAAAACATTGGCACTCGATCGAGTGCCAACAGCACTCAATCGATTGCAACCCACTCAGTTGAGTACCTCGCGTACTCGGCCAAGTGCACACACTCCAGTATCTTATCAAGACTGCCTCGACACTGTACAAGGTACTCAATCGAGTACGTCCTACTCGATCGAGTCCCCACTCATAGAAATACAGAGTATTACTGTCTTCCTCCATTCAGAACGAACTTCGTCCTCGAAGTTCACACTCAATTAAACTAAACAACCCCATACTACCAAAATAATCCCAACACTTAAACATAATTAACGCGATCAAATGCCGACAAAAGTGCTAATCGGTAAGCCACCTCCCCGACTCTATCCAATATCTCATATGGGCTGATAAGCTTCTAACTTAGTTTACCCCTCTTGCCAAATCGCATCACGCCTCACATAGGTGACTCCTTCTAAAGTAATTTGTCACCAACCTGGAACTCGACATCTCGACGATGTAGGTCTGCATAGCTCTTCTATCGATCTTGTGCTGCTTTAATTTATGCCGAATCAGATGTACTTGCTAGATTATATCTTGAACTATCTAGGTGCCAAAACCACTATATCAGAACTATCATCCTAACACCCCAGACTCCTGCATTTCCTTCCATACTACGCCTCGAATGGTGCCATATGCTCGTGTGATAGCTATTGTTACAAGAGAACTCGATTAGATCAATGCGATCCTCCCAAGAACCCCCGAACTCCATCACACAAGTTCTCAACATATCATCCAGAGTCTTAATAGTCCGTTCTGTCTGACCTTCTGTAGCAGGAAGGAATGTCGTACTCATTTTCAATGTGGTTCCCATCAATTCCTGCAACTCGTGCCAAAACGTGAAATAAATCTCGCATCACGATCCGAAACAATATATTGTGGCACACTATGAAGCTTCACCACATTCTTCTTATAAGCCAGTGCCAACTAAATCTTACTCCAAGTATCTTTTATCGGAATAAAATGAGCTGACTTGGTCAACCGGTTAACGATCACCCGAATCATATTGTTGCCCTTCTGTGATCTCGGTAACCCCACAATGAAATCCATCAAAATCGACTCCCACTTCCACATCGGTACATCCAATGACTGAATCTTACCTTGCGATCGTCGCTGCTCCCCATTGACTCTCTGGCAAGTCAAACATTGAGCCACAAAATCTGCGACCGTCTAATTGAGCATGTGGTCTGGAGTACCTAGGTCACCAACCTAGCGGGGGAGGATTCTAGGCTTGGCTTGGCTGCGGTTAGATGCTGCCAGGCGCAACGAGGACGTTGCGTTCTTCAATTAGGGGTGTGTAATACTCCACTAAACCAAAGACGTTATTCAGGTGGGGTGCCCCTTGAAGATATCCGTTGAAACGCTTAAATGACTAGTGCTTAAAGGGATTTGAAATACTACTTATATCAACAAAGTGCACTTTTTTTTTCCGGTTATCCATGCGAAAGAACTCCACAGTTAAGTGTGCTTGGCTGGGAGTAGTATTAGAATGGGTGACCTCCTGGGAAGGTTTTCGGATGCGCATGAGTGAGGACAAAATGCGCTGAAAAGGACTCGTGTTGCTTTATGGGCCATGTACACAGTCTGGCGAGCTACCGTGAGTGACCACTCCCGACCCTATGTTTGGGCCGGGGTGTTATAGAAACACTTTGTCTGGGTCCCTTTCACAAGTTATATGATGGTTTTGGTTGTTTGTCTCAGTATGATATTGTGCCTAGTATATTAACTAGACATTTTTTCTTACCTTCTTTCGGACCTTTGATTACACTATGTGTGTCATGTTTTCAGATTTAGGTTACTCTTCCGCCCTTCTTCGGATCTCTGGTTACAGTATGGTCCCATGTTTTCGATTAGGGGTTACTCGACCTTTGGTTACGGACTGTGTGCCATGTATCGAGTCTTGGATGCGAAATGTTTTATCGCATATCGAATTGGGATACGTTTATCCAGAGAGTCTAGATCCAGTTTTAGACTAGGACCGTACTATTATCGCAGTCCTATTAAGTGGTTGAGTCGTGTCTTGTTAGTCATTGCTTTGTATGTGTCTTACACTTCTTGAGTCGAGTCCTTGTTCGAATGAATTGCCTAATTAATTTTATTCATGCATGTATATAGAATCAAATGTCATTATTGCTAAGTTAATCTGTTTGCTTTACACTCATCATTCGTTCTCATGTCTTATTGTTGGGTTGTAATGTATTATGT
>JAOWBH010170225.1:0-10671 GCA_028566215.1 Silene coronaria
GATGTTCACTATGCCCGATTTAAGTATCAAAGTGGTTCCGCCGAGGTTAGCTATTGCCTACTTGCCGTAGGTTACAAACTTATGGGGATTTGCAGTTACTTAACTACGTGGGATCATTGGCATAGTAACTCTTTTAGAAGAGTCTAATTCATGCATTGCATCCTTAAAATATGAGTGACTAAGTGCTATGTGAATTCTGAGTTGTGTTTTCAAAATTGAGTTTTTTTCAAAACCCGTCTGTTTTTTCGAATGTCAAACCGCCCACCCTTCTTCCTTTTCAAATTTTCGAACCCTCCATTCCAAGTTTTCAATCCTGAACTTTTGAACTTACCTCTTTTGAAAAAGATCATTTTCTAGCTGAAATGCTACCTGTTTAGAATTAGAATATCCTGGACATTTTTTCCAACATTACCTCTTTTTATAAAAAAATGATCATTTTCTAGCTGAAATGCTGTCAATTTAGGATCAGATGAATCTCGAGTTTTCTAATTCACCTCTTTTAAAAAAGAATTTCCGAGTCAAAGTACTGCCAAATTAGGATAAAAATTTCCCGACCCCAAAATAAGCATTTTATAAGCCGGCATTCTGCCCATTTTAAAAGCTTAATTTAATCCAATTCTATCCTTCAATGAACCGTGTCTCGAAGCAAACCCAAACCTAGAATAGAGTTTGAGTTAGTCAGTTCGAGTCCAGCCAAGTTTAAGCCCTAGTCCGTCCAGTTGGCCGTGTGTGGCCCTTGGTCTTGGCTCAAGTGAGCCATTTTGGTCTAGAACAAGTTTCTTTGAGTCATCCAAATCGATCTTTGGGTCTAAGTCATGAATTTGACCAGTTGGTCCGAGTCAATCACCAAAAACGTCCCCATGGCCACATGGGACACTTTCGTAGCCCAATGACCCATGTTTGGCTCGAACACGAGTTTTGTCACACCAAGTCTATGTCAATGACGAGTCTAAGACCCAAAATCACGTAATGTTATGTTTAGTACCTATCACAAGCGAATTGGGTCAGTTTATAGGGTCTATGTCGAATTTAGTCTTGGTTTGGTTTGAAAAACTTCATTTGTCGTTGTGTTGGACCCATTTAGATGAGTCGAATCACTCATTCTCGGGTGTATGTCCAATGCCGAGACTCGTAGAGTCTATCATGTCGTTTGTGAGTCGAGTCCTAATTGTGCAGGGGATTTTGATTCGAAAATGATTTTCGCTCGGGTTTTGTTGTAGAAAGGCCGACCGAAACAAGCAGTATGACTACCGCAAAGACATTGTACAAGCTTAACGATACCTTGGTTGCTATGATGGGACGACTGGAGGCCGTAAAAAATAACCTGAATGTGGAAACTCCACAACCACCACCTCCACCACCACTTGAGTCCGATTTTAAGAAGAGGTTCAAGCTGATAGAAGAACAGATGAAGCTGTCTCGGGGAGAGAGTATCCACTATGAAAATGCTCGGGGGTATACACCAGTGCAAGATAAGTTATCAACTAATTTTGTGCTTACTGGTATCCCTAAATTTTTTGGGGTAGAAGACCCACTGCACCATATTCGCTTCTAGAAGGAGTAGCTTTCACTAAAAGGAGTACCTGCTAAAATGTTGTCCAATATTTTTGCCCAATCACTCGGAGAACACCTGAAGGTGTGGTTCTATGGTCTCGAACTCAAGAATTTCCCGAAAATCGGAGATATTACGGTGGAATTCTGTAAGCATTTTGATGATAACGCTGAGATTCAAACTACTATGCGCACCCTCGAAGTAATGGTGTGAAAATAAAAGGAGGGATTTACAGAATTCCTTAAGAGACGGCGCGCTGAGAGCGTGAAGTTACCCAAAAGGCCCCAAGAGGTCGAAATGGTGGACTAGTTTGTATAGAATTGTAACACCCCAGAAG
This sequence comes from Silene coronaria, assembly GCA_028566215.1. Classification (NCBI taxonomy): domain Eukaryota; kingdom Viridiplantae; phylum Streptophyta; class Magnoliopsida; order Caryophyllales; family Caryophyllaceae; genus Silene; species Silene coronaria. Next base: position 1,890 of record JAOWBH010170225.1, read on the forward strand.
ATTGAGAGGAAACTTATTCCACATCGGGAAAACAAGGAGCTTATGAGATGCTTATAAAGGATTCCACCCACCACTTAGTAACAAGGCCTTGTGCTTTTGGGCGCAAGTGAGGACAAATAATGGCCCAAAGGTAAACATCCCATCGTATTGGGATTGTGTTACGATAATGGTGGGTCAGGTTATTATAAATGGTATCAGAGCAACCTTGCGACCGTGGGGTAGTGGGTATGTGGTAAGGAGTACTTGGTTCACCCATCTAGAGGGAGAGGATTCTGGGCTTGGCTGTGGTTAGCTTCGATGAACAACGAGGACGTTGTGATATTTAAGTGGGGGAGTTTGTAACACCCTAGGAGATTGAGAGGAAACTTATCCCACATCAGGAAAATAAGGAGCTTATGAGATGTTTATACAGGAATCCACCCACCACTTAATAACAAGGCCTTGTGCTTTTGGGCTCAAGTGAGGACAAATAATGGGCCCAAAGGTACACATCCCATCGTATTGGGATTATGTTACAATAGTGGTGGGTCGGGTTGTTATAAGAATCTTCGACCTGATTACCGAGATTATATCAAGTACCACAATTTCAGCTCATTTATAAAACTTAGTCGAGTTGGAATAAAATCGAAGTTGATGTCTGAGCCGCTAAGGCTGAAAAACCTAGAGGATATCAAAGGGGCTCTTCTTCTAAAAAAAAGGGCATCCACTTGCGCTAATCACATACAAGCTATAAGTCTCTTAGGGGGGTACCTCCAAAGGGAAACAACGCCGGGCACCCAGGGTGTTCACTGATATCGGAAGCTCTTATGCTTATGCTCTCGAAAGTCTCACATATCAAGAAAAGGTGAGCCTAATCGGTCCAACTCCGGACCCACGTGCCGATAAACAAGGTAAATGGTGTAAGCCGAATGCTTATTCTGACTTTATCCGAGGGAAGGGTCATGACACCGAGAATTGTTATCGCCTTAAGCACGAGATCCAAGATACAATTGAAAATGGGTCACTGCCAATTCCTACTGTCAAGCCAAATAGTGTGAGTAATCCATTTGCTAATCATGCTAATGCGGTATTTGTTGAAGACAATACCGATGTGTCTCATATAATCCGACCCAATTGTCGCCTCACTGGGTTCTTCGTGGGAAAGATTTACTTGGATTGTTCCGGTTACATTGCAAGGTCCAAGAATGAAGTTCAAATTAGAGATTTTAATATTGATTGTATACCATACATTCTTTGAAGCGAGAATGAAATCAATGGTGTTTCGATCGATGACGAAGATGACATCTATCTTGCCAAAAGCACGACGGTTCCGCGAACACGAGAAGAAATCCTAAAGCTAAGGACTGATGTCCTTCAATCCAATCACTTGATACGGTCGGAGCGCCCTTATCGAGTTGAAAGATCGAATCACGTCTCTATTTTCGGAGATACTTCGGATGGGGCACTAGCCAAAGAGCCCAACCTAGTTGAAACACTCGTTGAAGGATCTGCCTCAGAAGCCTCCCTCATTAAACAACTGTAGGAAACCAAGACCGACAAAATCAAACAGAAAGGGACGTCATAAGCCAAATATCAAGCAGCAAAGGCTGATGAGGAAATGAGTAAAATAATGAAGGATATATACTCTCGATCATGGTGTCTGAAACTTCAACAGTACGAAGAGGAAAAAAAGAAGAAATCTGCCTCATGTTACTTGGAGTTCATTAAAAACCCTCCAAAAGTGATAATCCTCGACAACATGAATGGGATGTCGTCTGCTTACAAAGTAGGCTCTTCAGAAGACCTAATGGTGGGTGCATATTACCCCGATGCGGGAGGGATGCAACTGAAGTGCACAAGGCAACGAAAGCTTGGCATCAATGGTGGTTTAGGTAAGCAAGGAAAATGACGAATCTGAAATGGAAAATGAAGACCAACTTGGACTATTTCGGTATCACCGACAAGAAGCTCTTATGTCCCTGAAAAAGAAATTTTCAAGCCAATTGACAATTCTGATTTTGAGTCCGAGTCTGAGTTTGATGCGAGTCTTACTATTAAGTCTGAAGTTTTAGGTGTCGAAGATACCCCTCCCCCAGTCTTTCCTTTCTTTGTACCTTCTTCTAGTTCTGGCATTCTATGGCCTGTCTCAGATACCGCGCCTATCCCGCCACTGACCCCTGAGCAGTTGGATGAAATGTTAGCGCATTACGCATCTTTTCTAAATAATAATAAGATGAACCAGTTTGCTTACGACTTGTCTCTTTTACATTGCAATTCGATTTTTAAAAATAATTATTTTAATAATAACATTGAGAATGAGGTCGAAAACGAATGGGTGGAAGAAGAGGAATTGGAACCGCCTCTCCAATTAGTAAAAGGGTTGAAAGAATATGACCAAATAAACTTGGGTTTCAAAGATACCGAAACTATAAAGATGGAAACCACCTTTGAACCGCAAGTGCTTAAGATAGGAACAACCTTAGATCCCATAGAGAAAAAGGGGTTCGTTGATCTGCTGAATGAGTTCAAAGATGTGTTTACATGGTCTTACAAAGACATGCCAGATAATGACAGGGAAATTGCAGAACACAGGATTTCGATTAAGCCATGGTTTAAACCAATAAAGCAGAAGTTACGTAGAATGCGTACCGAGTGGTCTTTAAAAGTCAAAGAAGAAATTGACAAGCAGTTCAGAGCCTGGTTTTTCAAAGTTTCAGAATACTCGGATTGGGTAGAAAATGTGGTGCCAGTGCCCAAGAAAGACGAAAAAGTCCGTGTGTGCGTGGACTTCCGTGACCTCAACAAAGCCAGTCCGAAGGATGACTTTCCATTACCGCATATCGACATTTTGGTTGACAATACCACAATTATGTACTGCTATCATTTAAGGACGGTTATGCAGGTTACAACCAGATAAAAATGGCCGAGGAAGATATGCATAAGACTTCGTTCATAATGCAATGGGAAACGTATTGTTACACGGTGATGTCTTTTAGGTTGATAAATGTCGGGGGTACCTATCAGAGAACGACAGTAACGTTGCTACACGATATAATGCATAAAGAAGTAGAGGTCTATGTCGATAACATGATCGTGAAATCAAAAGAACGTAATGGCCACCTTGGTGCTTTACGAAAGTTTTTTGAGAGGCTGCGAAAGTACAATATGAGATTAAATCCGCTAATGTGCCTTCGGGGTTAATTCCGGTAAGCTTTTGGGTCACATTGTTAGCCATCGTGGCATCGAAGTTGACCCATCGAAGATAAAGGCAATCAGGGAAATGCCTCATCCAAAGACCGAGAAAGAAGTCCGAAGTTTTCTAGGTCGGGTACAATACGTAGGCCGATTCATAGCAAAGCTAACTATGATTTGCGAGCCCATCTTTATGAAGCTAAAGGACAGAGAACATGATATGTGGAATGACTAATGTTAATCAGTGTTCGACAGGATAAAAGAAGTTCTGTTTCTCCACCAGTTTTAAGCCTACCAACAGCCGGATTACAATTATCATTGTACTTAACGGTTACAAATACCGCAATGGGGGAAATGTTGGCCCAAACTGTAAATAAAGAAGAAAGAGCAATTTACTACATCAGTAAAACTTTTTTGGAATATTAATCGAGATATACAATATTGGAGAAACGTGCCTAGCCTTAGTTTGGGCAACGAAGAAATTGAGACACTCTATGCTCAGTTACAGTGTAAGCATCTATTCCCGAATGGATCTGATCAAGTACTTGTTTGAAAAACCAGTGTTAAACGGCAAAATGTCAAGGTGGACTTTAATGTTATCGGAGTTCGATCTCAAGTATGTACCACTAAAAGCAATAAAAGGAAGAGCTGTCGCTGATTTCCTAGTTGACAATCCAATCGAAGAAGCCGAGATTATTGATACAGGGTCGTTTTCAGATGAAAGCTTTGTACACATCGAAGATGATATATGGGGCATGTACTTCAACGGGGCATCGAACTGCATAGGATACGAAATAGGTGTGCTCCTCATTTCGCCAAAAGGGGAACATGTACCAGTGTCGATCAAGCTGGACTTCATTGTTACGAACAATGCAGCAGAATACAAAGCATGCCTACTAGGCTTGCACAGTGCTATCAATCTGGGAATAAAAAAGCTAATAGTTCATGGTGACTCATCCTTGGTCATTAACCAAGTGTCTGGGTTATGGAAGATTAAGAGTGACAGTTTAGCACCCTACCAGACAAAGATAGAAGAACTCGAGAAGATCTTCGATGAGATAAGATACGTTCACCTTTTGATGGAGGAGAATTAGTTTGCCGATGCCTTATTAAAGTTGGCAGACCTAATCAATATTCCAGATAACATATATAGTATGCCTTTGTGTGTTGAACGAAGATCAGCATCAGCTTATGTCAACACAATCGAAGATGCCGAGACAGGTGAACCTGAACCTTAGAGCACAACGACTGTGAAATTCAACCACGGGAGAATACTCCGCTGACCTCAATGCACGCAGAAAATGACTATTACAAAAGCCCTCAACTCAATTCGTTAAAACCAATGATGGTCAAATATACAAAAAATCCGCGCAAAGTTTCTTAGTAAGATGCGTTGACAAGCTGACAGCTGAAAAGGTTATGGAAGAAGTCCATGACGGTGAATGCGGGCCACACATGAATGCCCACATGCTAGTTCAGAAGATTATGAGACTCGGTTATTATTGGACGACAATGGATACAGATTGTGGCAAATACGTCAAGCATTGCCACAATTGTCAGATCTTCGCGAATGTCCAACATGTTCCACCCTCTATGTTATACACCATAATATCACCTTGGCCGCCTTTCTCGACTTGGGGAATTAATATCATCATAAGGTAAATCCATCCGGAACGGGTGGGCATTGTTTCATTTTGGTTGCAATTGACTACTTCACGAAGTGGGTAGAAGCTAAGTCTTACAAAGTGCTAAATGCGAAGCATATGGCAAAATTCATCCAAAATGACATCATTTGTAGATATGAGGTGCCACATGAAATGATCAGTGATCGCAGGACCTATTTCCAAGTTGAAACCGCTGAGTTGCTCAAAAAGTATAAAATAAAGCGTCACAAGTGATCACCTTACCGACCTCAGACAAATGGTGCGGTAGAAGCTGCTAATAAGACGGTTAAGGTAATTCTTAAAAAGATAACCGAAAACTACCGTGAATGGCCCGATAAGATTCTCTTCGCATTGTGGGGATATCGAACCTCGATCAGAACGACAACAGGGGCAACTCTGTACTATTTAACTTACGAGATGGAAGCGGTCCAACCTGTCGAGTTAGAGATACCATCTCTAAGGATTTTACTTGAAAGCCAGGTTCTAGAAGCCGATTGGGTCCAAGCTAGGTACGATTCGCTAGTAATGCTCGACGAGCTACAGTTAAATGCACTATATCATGTTCAGCTCTATCAGAAAAGGTTGGAGCGGTCATTTAATAATAAGGTGAAGCCAATAGGGATCAAAGAAGGTGATCTCGTGTTGAAATCGGTTCAGGCTTTATTGCAAGTTGACCTGAGAGGAAATTTGCCCCTACTTGGTGAAGAAGATCTTGACAGGAGGATTAGTCCGATTAACTGATTTGGATGGAAATGACTTCTCAAATCTAACGAATTTGGACCAGTTGAAGAAATACTATCCCTAGGCCTCATTCTCAAATGTTATGAAATAATGTTTGAATTTCTTTGTTTTAGAATATGTTTTAAGTTTGGCATTTTTTTTGCCATTGCATGATATTATGAACTACGTGCTCGGTTTAATTTTTTGCAAAGCAAATACGTAAGCAATCCTTTATAAGGGTATTACCGAAATAATGTAAACAAAATGAAAATTTGAATGCATAAATTGGGAATTTTAATAAATAATACTTGTTTTATTTATTACTCTAATTACGCACGAAGCCCATTATACACAACTCGAAAAGGAAAGCAAATGAAAAACAATAATAGTAATAACAGGTAGTAAGCTACAACTAATGCCCATCTTTAGCCGGGTCACGTGACCCATCACGACGAGACGATGTCTCTCTCATCATCATCTTGGCCCATTTCTTCGGGGGACCTCACAGTCTTCACGCGGGCCCAATCTCTCTTTAGCACTTAGCCTCCGACCCAGTATATTAGCAATGGTTGGTCCATCCTCTATTCTTGCACCCAGTCTATTCCACGTGCTAGAAATCATAGGGTTAGCCCTAGGAGTCGTGTTAATCTCTATTCAGGCTTAGATGAAAACATAGTCGATCTAGCAAAGAACGACCGGTTCTCTAAGGCTTCACCATGCTTTCTCCAGTCCACTGCGTCATCCTTGTATAACTTCCTCCTAATCTTGAATGAAGGATCAGTAGCCAATTTCCGGTATGATCGAGAAACCCATGTTAAAGCAGGTGGCTCAAGAAGATGCCAGATAGTCCTATTGTTCCAAGAATGGAGCCATGACAAACACTGAGCACGAGAGGTAGTAAAATCGGGCCCTTGCGCGGCCTCGATGGCAGGTACGTCTTGTTCTCGGCCGAATTGGCGAAGCAATTGGTCTGGATAAATGTAAGTAGGATGGTCCAAGCCCTACAGAGTAAAGTACCTTATCCAGTCAGTGTCAGAAATCCCAGTGAGTGAGTTAAGGCAAAGCCAAGGTAAAGACCAATGAATATGAGGCCCGGCTCTATTAGTTAGCATATCATGCCAGTAGTTGGGCCCTTTCCCAAATGCGAATCAGGTGGTATGATTGAAGAAATTATTTGCTTGATATTTATCTGGATCCCTTGGCAGGCTGATCAACCCAAGCCTTTCCACAAGCCATATCTGTCATAATAAAAATTAAAATGAAAAGCCCGCTGAAAAGAAAGAAGGCAGTGGCAAAAATGAAAAGCCCATTGAAAAGAAAGAAGGCAGTGGCAAAAATTATAATCTCGCTGAAAAGAAAGAAGGCAGTGGCAAAAGGAAAAAGAAAAAAGAAAAAAAGGAAAAAAGGAAAAAAGAAAGAAAGAAGAGACAGACCCGTAGAAGACAGGTATATCTAGTAAAGGAGCATTTGGGTTAGCCTTGTGAACATCTAAACCCCGAATAGTCTCAGCCAAAATAATCAAAGCCGGATTAGCATGCCTCTCCATTTGTTCTACAATCCGAATGAGCCTAGCTTGTCCACGACAAGACGGGATTTCCAAGCACCCCTCGTAGCAGTAAAGGTGTAGCATAACGAGGCCAAAGGTCTTCCGACGGTGTAGAGTAGAAGAATTTGAAGCATTTCGAAAAATATGTACTAAAGCAAGCAACTTCACCTTTTCTCCTTCAATCACAACTTGGGCCTCGTTGCGAGATAAGCCCAAATACTCACGATACTTCCTAACCCAGATTGGTGTAGTGAAGTCCGGGATAATTGGCTCTTGTATTGTCTTCCATCGCCCTAGTACGATGAATTCTTCAGGTAAGGGACAAATTTATCCCTCCGACAGAGCAAAGACATGGTAGACAGGGTTTGACATCTTCAAACATTCATCCATTAATGCAGGTTGGGGAATGATTTGAAAGAACGTAAGGATTTGTTGCAAACCCGAGTCGATAATAGCTTGGGTCTCTCGGATTGGGGTTGTGAAATCTTTGCTACTAAGGAATTCATACTTTCAAAATTTCTAAAGAGGAAGAAAAAGAAGGAATTAAATTGTGAATATTTCTTAAGCTTTAACCTCCATATATAGGAGTACATGAGAAGAAATATGGAAATTCCATCAAATCTGGTTTTAGAAAACCCGCAATTGTGTTGAAATTTGGAAACCTAGTAATATCAGAATTAGGAAACTTGAACCTTGTAATCACAACGGTTACCGGCCGCGAGAGGGCCTTGGTTGGCGCGTCGGACAAGCTCCGGTCCATGTTTGCATCTTTTTTGTTGATTTTCGCGGAGTTAGTTATGTTTCGCCTACTCGAAATGCCAATTTACAATTCTACCCCTAACAAGTCAATGTTGAATTAAGATTCCGTACACATTTACGGATTATGGCAGCAGGCTAAGCCCATATTGATTACGGGTCAGATATCCGAGTTATGAATCGTGTTTGCCCATCAAAATGCTCGACATTTCGAAATGTCAAAATTCGAATTTTCAAAAATAGTCTTACAAGTTTACCCAATCAAAGAAGCCTTATTTCAAATCAAAATGAGGGTCAATGGCCTATTTTCAAAGGTGACTCATAATTTGGTCGATGACCCATCCTTTTCAAATCCGGATCGATGATCCATATTAAATCTCCAAGTCCGGGTCGATGACCCATCCATATTTTCAAAAATTCAAACGATGTTTATGATCCGGATTGATGATCCATCATCAAATATTTGCAGTCCATATCGATGATCCATCCATCTTTTCAAAAATCCAAAATGTGCTACATGAGTTATGCGCTATATATGCTTTGTTGTTGAATTTTTGCAGGAAATGCTTCAACTGGGGGATCTAAAGTCATCGACTTTAGATCCCGGTGCAACTCGGGGCTCTGTCGCCGTAAGCACCAGAGACCATTATTGAAATGAACAGGATGACATCCTTCAGATATAGAAATACACATCAAGATGCAGAAGAAATGATATGTTGAGCTCGAACGAGCACCGATTCGACGAATCATTCCATCAGCGAAATACTGGAATTGATAATATTCCCCTGCAATTATTGGCAATACTAAAATGTGAGCACCCAAATTTCGAGCTGAAGTAGCAGAAAGCTACAGGCAAGCGGATCGAACTACGATACGGGTTTGATTCCATCACAACGGATACGTAGGCGCCTGAGGATAAGGCTCA
>JAOWBH010170247.1:0-19341 GCA_028566215.1 Silene coronaria
TTTATAAATATCTCATAAGCTCCTTATTCTTTCCATGTGGGACAACTTTTCCCCTCTCAATCACTTGGAGTGTTACATTCACCGACCCGTCTGACTTTCAGCCCACCCCAACCCTAACCCGACCTAGGTCAGCCATTGACTAGTTGACCCTACCCCGGAACGACCTCCACCAGGCCCGGTCCATCCCCCCATCGAGGATGTAACCGGGCTCACCTACTCCGACCGGCCCGAACCCACTCGCCCGTTTGACCACCCCTATGTAAGCCGGACCGATCATGAGTCGGGTCTGGTCAAGTTGACCCGATACCATAACCTGGTGACGGAGCGAGATGGGTCGGGCCAGCCCGTTTCACCTCAAGCTTAACCCAGGAATGATGGGCTGGACTAGGAGATGAGCGCACAGGTTGGTCAAAATTCAATCTGAGTTACGGGCTAGGTTGAGTTGGCCGCACCTTAGTCCAGCTCTACTTATGACTCTTTTAACAGAAAAATTAGCACTCATTTGGGAAGTTTTTATGTAACTAATACTCCGTATAACCCATGTGGATTTATCGAGACATGATTTAATTGGTAAAATCATCCTATATATGAATAACATCTTGTACCAAAATATAATCGACATTTCGACATAGTCTAATACGGAGTACTTGAATGCAACTCGAGCCAATCCGTCCGACTTCCAAAACCTATTACCCCCTTTGTAATAGTTACTTATCCTTTATCCTTTCGACATAGTCTAATACGGAGTATTTATTTATCCTTTATATTATCCGTTCGACTTATTTAATCGAATGTAAACAAATAATGGAGATGAAACCGGTATCCCAATTCCCAATCATTCGACCCTCTCCGAAGTGATGATTTTTTGTTTTCCTTTTCAGTTTTGTAACAAGATAAACAAATTAGAACCGGAAGTGGATAATTCTCAGCAAAAGCTTGCTAACAATGGAGGCCATAGGACTATCAATTTTCCCCAAACCCACAATTTCATCTTCAAATTACTCAAATTGCAGTTCAATTTATTCCCCAATTGCATACACCTTCAAATTACCTAATTCCTCCAATACCCAAATTAACCCACCTCGTAAAACTCAGGTATCTTCATAAAATTTCAATTTTTCTGCTTAAAGATCCTATCTTTTTCTTCATTTTGCATGTTTTCTGTCAATTTTGATGAATTTTATGAATTGGGTATTGTCTTTTTTGTTCATTTAGGGTGTTTTTGTTGTAGAATTGGAGAGTAGTTAGAATGCAAGTTGTTGGAGAAGAGTATGAGCTTAAGCAAATGAAGGATATGGCTGCTGCAAGAAAAAGATGGGAGGCTTTGGTAAAATTCCCCTTTATTTTATCATTATATTGAAGTTGTGTTGTTAACACGGGGTAAAACTGCGTACATTCGACCCCACTTATCGCGTAATTTGTGGGAGCCCTCGAGGGCGTGACTCGTGAGGCTATGTTGTAATGTTGTTGGGTTATGATGAAGTTTTAATTGTCAGAAATTCTGATGGTAGAATAATATAAGTGACTGTTCAATTTTTGGTTTGAAGTTAGTATATGTACCTTTAAGGTGTACTCCCTCCCGTTCTTTACCTTTGCTTTTGGTGCGGATTTTTAGGACCTCACATGCATGTGACTTTTAAAGGGTATTTACGTTGTGCTAATCATACATTTAGACCCAAAGAAGGAAACGTAATGAATCTATTGAACATATAGAAAAGGAAAATATAACGAATTGATGAATGGGAGGGAGTGTAAAATTGGGAAGAACTAAAATTTTGAAATTGAATATGATTTTGTTAGTGTTCTTTAGTTTAATAAGATGTTCGGTTTCAAATGATTGTATTCAGTAACTCAATGTCACATAATTTGCACCATGCTCCGAAATGGGAATTAGATTTGGGATTGAGTTTTTCTAAGCTTAGATATACAGAATGTATTAGGGGAGGTAGTAAATGAGTGAATTCTGTAAATTGACAGTATTAGTAGCATAGCAATGTCCAGGAAAATTTATAAGAGACAGACACAATATGTAATTATGCATATAATTAAATGAGGAATGCATGATGCTGATTTGATTGTCTCATGTGTGAGACTGTCTCATAGAAGACTCATTGTTGAATGTGTATACTGACATAGAGACAGTCTGATGGTTACTTTGCTTGAAATTTGAACTTTCTTTGATATGTGATATTCTGCATTGTGGAAGCTAGTTTGAATCTTGTAGCTGTGGCTCCTCTGAGACTTGAGGGCGAAAACTTTATTTTGTCTGTCAGGTTTTAAAATTCTTTCCTGCAGGTAAGGTCCGGAAAAGTCAAAGCCTTGACGCCAAGGGAGGCTGGGTATGCAATCCAACTGTCTTCGAAGACTCTGCTTGATGTTCGTCCGGAATCAGAACGTAATAAGGTGATTTTTAGTACAGGTTTAACAACTTCTTGTCTTGAAAATAACTCAAATTATTTGTGGTTTTTATTCAAATTTTTTTTTTTTTTTTTTTTTTTACAAAATAAACATTAAATTTCTTAGGATATCTAGGTTTTTCAGCTTTCATATGAATTGACGACATGCCTTTGGTGGTGAAACCTCAATCCTCCTCCTTTGTTACTACAACTTTCATTAACCATGTCTATTTCAATTTTGTAGGCATGGGTGAAGGGTTCAGACTGGATACCAATTTTTGATGTTGATAACGGCCTTGATGTTGGGACTCTCTCGAAAAAGGCCTCAAATTTCATGATGGGTACTTTTCAGTGCAATTCTTTTTCATTGCCTGACATACGACAAAGTTAACATGTTAGATAATTTAACCACACACTTGGAAACTTTCAGATTGCAATATGCTACAGTGTTACTGCAGCAAGTTTTATCAGAAACATGATAAAAAACATGAAATTGTATATTTGTTTCTTCTCTATTTGAGTGACTAGCAGTTTGTTCTAAGAAAAGACATGTTTGTCAAGTATTCAGCTGGTTATCTTTTTCCTCAGCATCTTTTTGTGTTTTCTGTAGGAGGATGGTGGAGCGGTGTACCTACTCTCTCCTATAATAAGTACATCTCTAGCCATTTGCCATCAACTTTACTTAATACCCTGTTTCCTTATTCTAAATGGAACACGAGTATGATTTTCTGCTTTCGTTTATCTTTGTAGCCAGTTCATATCCAAAGTTCAGGAGAAATTCCCAAAAGATACAGACCTTATCGTCGCATGCCAGAAGGGTTTAAGGTATAACTAGTATCTAATGTTTTGAAGATATAAACCACCTAGATTACCGTGTAAGTTTACCTTCACGCAGCAGCATTTTTACTTTTTGGCTATCCCTGAAATTCGCCTTTGTTAATCCTCAAAGTAGAATAAATTGCAAATGCATTTATGGAAAATTAGTGGAAATACCTCTCTGCATTACAGTAGTATGCTGTAATCTGAGTTATCGATGCCTTGAACTCTCTTCACTCTGACTATCTATGTCTACATGACTATATTTAGTATTCTGTGATTTGAAGATTTGGCGGTATAGCAAATATCAGTTTTTCAATTAACAAGGCCTCTTGTAATTACTAAACGGTGCTACAGTACTCATATATATTTTAATCTGATCCGCTATGTTATTATTCTGAAGATGCATAAGCTACTAGATGAAACATTGATCTAAATCCACAGAAATCGTACAAATATGTCAAATATTTCAAATTATGAGCTATTCCCCTCTTCCATACCTTCACACCATTGAAGACAATTGCGTCAGATCGTTGGCTGCTTGTGAGCTACTTTGTAATGCTGGCTATGAAAATGTCTTCTGGGTTCAAGGGGGGCTAGAAGCTGCTGACGAAAAGGTACTTGTTATGGTACAAAAGTTACAAATGTTTATACTTTCTTTTCCTATTTTACGTTGTAAGGAGCCTGACTAGTATTATTTGCTTTAAACTTTTAGGATTTCGAGAGAGAAGGCCCTCAGCCCTTTAAATTTGCCGGAATTGGAGGCCTTTCTGAGTTTCTCGGGTAACTATTTTATCTAAACTACGTGCTGCCATAGTATTTGTGTTCAGTGAAGATTTTTTTTTTTAAATTTCCATTTCATATCTTTTTGTAGTTGGACTGACCAGCAAAGAGCTGCTGCTGCTAAAGAAGGATGGCAATATCGATTAGTCTTCTCTGCACGTCTGGTACGTGCACAAGCAAGTTATTCTAATGATAGTGTGTCTTGTATGAGAAGGTTTCACATGTAACACCTGTCCTAATCCTTGAGTGTTCATCATTTAGTCATTAAGTTATCTGATTGATGGTCTCACAACCCTTTTTCATGTCTCATCTGTTTCATTAGGTTCTTTACGTTTGCTCATAAAAACAAAGCAAATGTAAGGAACATGATGAGATAGAGGGAGATAAGTTTTTATTTTGTAGTAGAGGACTTGAGGCCATTGTCTACTCTGTCTTATCTTATAAAATGAAGCATATCTCTCTTTCTTGCTCTCTCCTGTTGCAGATCGGATTGATTGTTGCAGCAGATGCTTTGTTTCTTGCTGTTCAGCAAGTCTTCAAGAAATAAAGTTCTATTGATTTCTGTGCTGTTGAAATCACTCGCTGGCCAATTGGAAGCAATGGCAAACGTCTGGTTTCATTTATATTTTTCAAAATCTAAGCATTTTCATGCCAATCACATACTCCAGATATTTCTATGTAGCCATGTATCATATGGTGACCGGAATTTTGTAGCTAGATGTAGGATATCAAACTAGAGCTATATGATATTAACTCGTATAAGTATATTGGAGTATAGAGACTGATGTAATGAACCGTCATTGTATGAATTATTGCTTGCTTATAATGCAATGATCTGTTTACCCTTTTCATGAATTCCTTAGCTATGGCCAGAAAGTGTATGTGTATATGATGTGGAGGTTTTTGCTCATGGACGTGTGTTACGAGCCTTCAACTGTTTGAACCATGATGATACAAGGCACGGAATGGTATGTCACTATGTCTTATTCGAAAGCTGCAGATAAGTACCAGAAGAAAGAGCTCTACTGTCAATGCCCCGAAGCTAATCTCTTGACATCTTCCTGCCTTCAATGGTAACAAATGTGACTTCGAAAGCAACTGCTCTATTAACAAATCTTTTCGTGGCGCATGCTTTTTAATATTATTTTGTACTCTTAACCTCCTAATGCCCTATGGCAAGAATATCACAAACTAATGATTTAAAAGCCCTGAGGAATTCACATGGTATGATTACTGTTGCAGGTGGGGTGCAGGCAGCAGACCTTTTGACAACAGCTTAACACAAGACAGTGCAATTGAGGTAACTAGTTTCTCTTATATATCCAGCTTTTGCTTGGTTCATATTTGGTTTTGGCAGATTAAGTATGAAGCTTCTAACTGTGCCTTCAGTAAACATTTTTCGTATGCATACTCGACACTTAGACATGGGTATCATGTTTCATTTTAAGCCTAAAACACGGGTAATCTCATCGAAGTAGCAGAGTCCTGCACTTATACATTCCCCAGTGTCACACCCTTTGAATTGAGTAACATGATTAGGATAGTTCACGTGTTCCTGTCCCTTCCCTTGACATTGCAGCTGGTGAAATTATTACTATCAGTTTCGTTTCTTTGATTTAAAGGAGTACAGGATTAGTAGTCTTAATCTGTGTCCCAGATTTTCAAGAGTATCTGACATTTTGCATAGCTCTTGCATGAGTCTTATAAGAGTACGGAGTACCCAAATTCTAGAATTGTTAGTCAGACATCTTTGAAGGTTATAACTTATACGTAGTATCATTTCTCTGACTTCTGTTTTGGATGATGTTATATTGATAGAATGCAAGTGTCATGATTGCTAAACAACCAATATGTATGTGATATCTTCATGCACAAACATGCTCTGGCTCCCATAACATTAATCTGCTCCGATAAGGGCCTAACTTAAGACAGAAGTATATTTAGATAAACATAATGTTATTTGCTAATTGCTATTTGCTAATTGCTATTGATACCACTCTAGGTTTGTATTACATGCAACCATACAAACAGTCGCTGACATTCATTTACCGGGATTTGCAGGAGTTGCGACAGCAAGAAGAGGAGTCTTCCTATGCACGGTAAGTCCACTGCACTCATTGGTGTCTAAAGACTCGCCTTCTGCTCCACCAGGCAATGTCCAATCGAACTTATGGATGAGATTTGCTAATACTAGCTCAATATTTGCAGTGGCAAATGTTATTCCAGGGCATATTCTTCTACCTGCTCCGAATGGAATTAACTCAAAGTCCTGCCCTTTGTAGTCTATTGAAGAACTCAAAAACCTGCCTGGAATAAATTTCTCAGGGTCATCCCAGGAAGCAGAATTTCGTTGGATTGCCCATGCATTGATAATAACTAAAGTTCCTGATGGAATATCATAGCCTTTTATTTTGGCATCTTGTGTGGACAGTCGGGGTACCAACAAAGGAATAGGAGGATGCAGCCGAAGTGCCTCCTTGATTACTGCTTTCAAGTACTTCATCTGCTCAAGATCGTCTTCAATTACATATGGTTTTGCTCCGGTAATTTCTCTCACCTCGTTCTTCAATTCTTCCATGACCATGTTATGTCTTAACAACTCAGTCATAGTCCATTCCAGGACTGCATAAGTTGTATCAGTTCCAGCAGAAAATACGTCCTGCATGAATCAATAAGAACATTAAGAAGATGCACACTTTCTATTTCGAGCTTTTGAGTATAAGATGCACATTTTGCTACTAAATTGGCATGAACTTGTATTTGCACAATTGCAAATTCAAGCTGGTTGCTTCTCATGCATCTAGGATTTCCTTCAGTTGTTATTTTAATTGATGCATCTAAGTACCTAGTTCACATGCTTGGACTATGATGCGTATTATTGGCCAAGAGCTTAACTGCGGAGTAAATGAATGGAAGAAGATGCATCATTTGGGTCAACTCTCAGGTCATTCTGGACCAGGGTATTTTTACGCGGGACTGATTCAGGTTAATAATTTCGGATCAGGTCAACATTGGGTCCTAGCAAAATACGACCCATCTAGGGGCCTGATCAGAAATTTTTGAGCTATTTGTTGTGGTCTATTTGGGGTTCTCGGATCGGGTTTTTCAGGCCCGGTCATTCGGTACAAGCAAAAGGTAGGGGGTGGGGGAAACCGATAGAGATGCAGTAGAGAGATTAAAGTCATGAAATCTTACCAGTATGATAGCTTTGATGCTGTCTCTTTCAACAGGAAAGCCAATCGTCTCATCTTCTTGGACATCAAGTAGAACATCTACTAAATCCTTTATTTTCTTACATTTCCCGCTATTACGACCATCCTCGTGCTCTTTAAGGACCCCTTCAAGAAACTCATCATATTCTTTAGCAACCTTATCAAGCTTAGCATCCCACCCATCAAGTTTATCAGTCCAACTTAAGAAAGGAATACAATCCCCAACTCTAAACATGCCTAACATCTCCTCAAACTCCTTTAAAAGCTTCCTAAACTTGGCACCGCCTTCTTTTTCACTGTATTTCCTTCCGGATGCCACCCTGCATATGACATTACAAGTTAAAGTCATAACCATATCACTGAAATTCACTGGTGTTGATGATGATTTGTCAATTTGCTCCATTAGAAGTACCATCTCTTCTTCTCTTACACTACGAAACGATAAAACCCTTTTGGTATTCAAGAGCTGAAGAACACAAATACTCTTCATTTGCCTCCAATATTCACCATATGGTGCCGATGCCACGTTCCTACAGTTGTACAGAAGCTTTTTGGCTGTTTTATTTGCTCCCCTGCTTGAAAATTTAGCATCATGTGTTTTCATGATCTCACTAGCAGCCTTTGCAGATGAAACAACAAGGATGGGTGTTTGTCCGAGATGAACCATCATGAGCTCACCATATCTTTCAGAGAGGGATCTGAGTGCGCGATGAGGGTACGTCCCAAGTTGATGGAGGTTGCCTAAAATCGGGAGCTTTGGTGGAGACGGAGGCAAGTTTTCGTTGGAACGAGATTTGGTATAAAAAACCCATTTGTACAGGAGATATATGAAGATGATCAGCGGAAGAACGGTCAACGGTTGCATACAGATTAATCTAAGCTGTTCAAAACCAGGTATCATCATTTTTGTTTGGAGATAAGAGTTTGCTTTGATGATCTTTGTTCCTCCTTTTGAGCATACTAAAGTCTTGAATGTCTGCACTGATAATCCAACAATTATTAAAAAATGCTTAGTGCCTGTTATGCTGTCACCATTCACATTATTTATTACATACTTCTGTCTCAGTCCATGGTTTTTATAAATGTCATTATTCGAAGAGTATTTCATATAGTACCTGTTGTTTATAAAACTCGCCCTTTACGATACCACAAAAGGAAGATAGCTACGTAAATTTCACGACTTCTTGAAAAAAAAAAAAAAAAACTTGTACATAAACAATATAGTGAAATTGTTTTATTCCATATAATTTCAAAGTCATAGTATAGTGAGGCCGTGACTTCATTGAAAATGCAATTGAAAATGAAGAGATACACTCGTAAAACAACTTGATTTAAAAAAACAATCAAACATAAGGACAATCTTTTAGGTTTGAAAAACACAACTAGCATTAACTGTTTTTTTCTCCTAATTGCTAAAATAAGGAGTCGGAATGGCCATAAGAGGATCTCGCCTGTAGACTGCTGTCCCAAAAGTTTCAGCCATGAAAGAATCTCCTTGCATCTCACTAGGCACCTCCCAATCGAACATGCCAACAAGATTCGCCAAGATCAGCTCAGTTTGCATACTCGCAAATGCCATACCTGGACAACCCCGTCTTCCTGCTCCAAAAGGAATTAGCTCAAAGTTATTTCCCTTCATGTCTATTGCACTGTTCAGAAACCTCTCTGGCCGGAACTCCTCTGGTTCGTCCCACGAAGCCGGTTGCCTCTGTATGGCCCATTCGTTGATGATAACTTGTGTCCCTGCAACAATGTCATATTTATGGACTTTAACATCTTTAGACGCTTCTCGAAATAGCAAAAGAGGGGCTGAAGGGTGTAGCCTTGCTGCCTCCTTGATTACGGCTTTTAGGTATGTCATGTCCTTTAGATCATCTTCGTCAATAATTGTTTTGCCTTTGACATATCCCCTCACTTCGTCTTGCAGTTGCTTCATGATTTGAGGATGCTTAAGCAGCTCCGACATTGTCCATTCTATTAGTGTTGCAGTTGGCTCGATTCCTCCAACAAGCATGTCCTGTTTAGGTAATATGCCACAGTAGTTATTCTTTATGACAAATATAAATCTGGTAGTTTTGCAAACTAATCGAGTAATCGGTTACCTTTTTCTTCCTACTTCAGACTATATTGAACTGTAACTCTACAAGCTGAAAGGAATGGGCGTAAATCAGAAGCTACCATAGCTGATGGCTCTAGAGCTTCATTCGGTAAGATCCCCATCATTCTACTACAGCTAAATTTCTACTGGAACTTTACGGAGAATTATCGTAAAAACGTATCTAAAGCCTCTTGAACAGTATACGGAATCAAGTTCCTGAACCAAAAATGAAATTTTGAGAATAAAGTGTTGTGAAGCCAATTTTTTGAGAAGGAGCTATGGATGTTCAGAGGAAGAGTAGTTATATTTGAATCCTCAGTTGCAGAATCTTCTTCCTTCGTTTGCTGTAGGATTTTGGTCAGCTAGGGTTCTGGTTTCTAAATCTTGTGCTTCAGCTCAGATTAGTTACCTGCCTTCATACAAGGGTTCTTGAGTGTTTTTCCACATTTGTGAGTTGTGACAGGACCGAGATTAGGGTGTGACCAGACTGGTATCATTTTTTTTGTTGCAATACTGCAGCATGGCTGAGTTATAAGGATTTTCAAGGTTAATTCGACCGTGTTTGGAGGAGTTATCTGCCTGGCACCAATATCTGAGATCTAGTTGCAATTACGGATTTTGAGATAACATATCAGCTTAATTCAGGATCACATCTAATATCGCAGTTGCATACCATGCATTTGACAAATTGTGTGGACTAGGAAAACTGTAGTGAATAGTGAATACCGTGCATTTAACAGTTTGAGTGGAATAGAAAAACTGCCATGTTTAGAAGGTGATTATGTAAACGGAAAAATAATTTGAAATAGTGAAAAGAAAAGGTAACTTACTATAAGAATAGCTTTCACATCAACCCTTCCAAGGGATGGATTTGTCCTTTGAAAATCGAGCACAACGTCTACCAGGTCCTGAACTTCGTCCTCTATAGTGCCCTCGTTCCCACTCTGACTTTGACTTTGTGTATTTCGTCGATCAATATGCTCCTGAACTATCTTGTCAAGAAATTCATCAATCGCTTTTGCAACTCTAGTGGCCTTACTCACCAAACCAGTCGCCACATCGATCCAACTCAACCAAGGGATGAACCTTCCGACACTAAAGGTTCCAAGTGCCGCAACAAAATCATTCATTAGCTTTTTAATGTTTCCACACCCTTCCTTCCCATCATATATTCTTCCAAAGGCTGCCCTCGACACCACATTATTGGCTAAGCTTGCAAAAGTGTCGGTCAAATTCACATGCACAAATGGCGCTGTTTTCCTGATGCGTTCAACAATTAGAGAGACTTCTTCTTCTCTGATTTTCCTGAAGGATTGAACCTTTTTGTTGCTTAACATATGTGTTACGCATAAACTCTTGATCTGCCTCCAATACTCTCTATACTTGCCAAAAGCAATGTCCATACCGTCATAGAAGAGAATGGAAGAGACCCGCGATTCAGGCCTGTTTACGAAAACAATGTCATGTGTTTTCATAATTGCCTCAGCTGCATTAGCAGACGACACGACAAGTGTAAGCTTGCTGCCTAACTGAAGTAGCATCAGGTCTCCATATTTCTTCGATAACGACCCCAATGATCTATGAGGCAGGGCACCCAACTGGTGCAGGTTGCCTATTATGGGTAGTTTTTGCGGTGAAGGCAATCGATTCTTGTTATACAGCAATTGGTAGAGTATGATTATGAAACAAAGGAAGGGAAGAAGGGCTACTGTATGGAATGCATGTTTTTCGAGTTTTTCCGAGAGTTGGACAAAAACTGTAGCCATTTTTCAAGTTTTTTCTTTTACACTGACAAAGGCTAAGCGAGTGATACTTTTAACACCAATAGAAACCTGCCATTCTACCAACGTTGTTAATTAGTTTTTTTTTATGAAATTACTAAGATCTAATCTGAATGTCTACCCATTCTGAGCTGTCTACTTATAAATAATTAGGTCGTTATGGACTTTACAATATTTTACTTAGCTGAGTTGCATGGGTTGCTCATTTCATCCCAGCAAAGCCAAATTCAAGCTGAAATGAATCAAACTTGTTTAGAGAGTACTCATAACGAGAAAATTACTTATTATTATCAACGATGGACACCTTGATGTTAGCGATGTATAGGTTTAACAGCCAAAATCTAAACACTATGCATAAAATCGGGCGGTCATGTTCCACAACTGAATCAATACACATACTTCCATCTCTAACCTTAAATTTTTTGTTTTTTTTTTCCCTTAAAATTGGTCATGTTCCAAACATTAGGTGGTCATTGTTTTTTTTACCGGTGTCAAAAAGAAATTTGGAATTTTCGAAAATAATCAAGAGAAATGAAAAAAGAAAACAGTAGAAAGAATCTACTGAGTTCTATAAACACAACTATATATACTAAAATTGTGGTGCAGATGATTAAATTACCCTTTAAAAATATACTCAATATAGAATATAGAAATGTAAATAAATAAATGAGACATCCATAAATGGAATAGGTAAGCAAATGACCGAGATGGAGGGAGTATTTTTTAAGACGGGTATATCTCGCTTAAGATTAAAACAATGAAGTAGTATGATTAAGACAAAAGTCACAAGGGAAAACAACATAGTATTTGTCTTATATACTTAAATGGAGTGATATATAACTCTTTTAAATGTTAAGACGAATATATCCGTCTTAAGAAAGATTAACTGTAATAACTAATAAGTAATGCTCATGTTAGCAGTGGTAACTCTTGGGATTTGGAATCCTACCATATCTCCTCCCATATCTGACAGTCACACTCCAAATCCTTAGTTGTCATGGGTATAAGTATAATTTTGGCATATTTATAATATAATAATTAATTAATCATAGCAAGTCTAGTGACATATATATTTGGAAAAGCATCTTATGGATTCTATAGGCTAGTGATGTAATCGGAGTGTAAGACGGAAATAAAAGGGATAGAAATGCAACTGTTCGACCCAAATGATCGATAGGCTACCCAAATAATAGAATTGGGGTGAATAATCACTGGATTGCATTAGACAAATGAGATAAATCTCACAAGTTCATACATAAAAATTCATTGATTAATTATTACAAGGAAACTAATGACCTTAGATAGGCCACTAATGACTTGAGAAATTAGAAAAAGGGATAAATGACTAAGGTACACCCTTAATCTCATTTTTGATGTGTATCAATACCCGCCTCTTGAAACGATCTTTTTCCTCAAGGATCAAAGACAAGTGAAGTTTGAAGCAAGAGACACATTCCAGGTTTTGGGTTTGTCATGATAGCTTCCATTACCAGCCTTATCAATGGTCCTCCTGGATCAAACACATATATCTGATAGTCCTCATAATTGCAGCCATTGTACTGATATGATTCAGGTACGTTCATCATCTTCAGCCAACTTTTAAGGATTTATGGGAGATCAAAGCCACAAAAAAAAAAAAAAAAAAAAAAAAAAAACACCCAGTTCGAAGTTTAATAAATTCCGTATTGCGGTTACGTTCCACTAGTTAAAAAGTTGAATCATAAAAACCCAAATAAGATCGTTTTATTGGGTATGGGAATAACAACTCGAATCAATAATTTTCTACTAATTGCTAGAATGATAAGGAGTTGGAAATGGAATAGCCATAAGAGGATCTGTTCTGTAGACTGCTGTCCCAAATGTTTCAGCCATGAAAGAATCGCCTTGCATCTCACGCGGAACCTCCCATTCGAACATGCCAACAAGATTCGCCAATGCTAGCTCAGTTGGCATAGTCGCGAATGACATACCCGGGCAACCTCGTCTTCCTGCTCCAAATGGAATAAACTCAAAGTCATTTCCCTTCATGTCTATTGCAGTGTTCAGAAATCTCTCTGGCCGAAACTCCTCTGGTTCGTCCCATGAAGCTGCATTCCTCTGTATGGCCCACGCGTTGATGATCACATTTGTCCCTGCTGCAATGTCATAGTTATTAACTTTGACATCTTTAGACGCTTCTCGAAATAGTAGAAGAGGAGCTGGAGGGTGTAGCCTTAGTGCCTCCTTTATTACGGCTTTTAGGTATGTCATGTTCTTTAGATCATCCTCGTTAATGATTGTTTTGCCTTTGATAAATCCCCTCACTTCGTCTTGCAGTTTTTTCATGATTCGGGAGTGCATAAGCAGCTCCGACATTGTCCATTCTAGTAGTGTCGCAGTTGGCTCTATCCCTCCAGCAAGCATGTTCTGAAAATCGAATTGAGAAACCGCAGTATTTAAATGCATTATGTGAACGAAACATTAATCCGGTGCTTAAATAGTGATGAGTGAAATTTACCAGAAGAATAGCTTTCACATTATCTCTACCAAGGGATGGATTTGTCCTCTGAAAGTCGAGCAGAATGTCGACCAAGTCTTGATCTTTGTTCCCTTCGGAGGCCTCATCCTCAATCCGACTTTTCAAATTTAGTCGATCTATATGCTCCTGAACTATCTTATCAAGAAACGCATCAATTGCTTTGGCAACTGCAGTCGCTTTACGCAACACACCAGTCGTATGGTCGATCCAACTCAACCAAGGGACAAAAGTCCCGACACTAAATCTTCCGAGTACCTCAACAAAGTCATTCAACAGCTCCCTAATATTTTCACACCCTTCGTCTCCATCATATTTTCTTCCAAAGGCCGCCCTCGACACCACATCTTTTATCAAGCGTGTGAAATCTTCTGTCAAATTCATCGACACACCAGGCTGCGTCAATGTCGATTTTCTGATGCGTTCAACCATTAAATAAACTTCTTCTTCCCTGATTTTCCTGAAGGACTGAACCTTTTTGTTGCTTAACATATGCGTAACGCAGATACTCTTCGCCTGCCTCCAATACTCTCCGTACTTGCTAAAAGCAAGGTCAATACAATCATAGAAGAGAATGGAAGCGACCTGAGATTTAGGCCGGTTTGCGAACACAATGTCATGGGTCTTCATAATTGTCTCAGCTGCAGTAGCAGACGATACGACAAGGGTAGGCTTGCTGCCTAAGTGAAGCAGCATGATGTCTCCATATTCCTTCGACAACGACCCCAATGATCGATGAGGAAGAGTACCCAGCTGATGAAGGTTGCCTATTATGGGTAGTTTTCGCGGTGAAGGCAATCGATTCTTTGTCGATAGCCATGGGTAGTAGAGTAAGATTATGAAGCAAAGGAAGGTAAGTAAAGCTACAGGATGGAAATGAAGTTGTTCTAAAAATTGTGTAAAAACAGAAGTCATGGAAGAAGTTGAGCTTCTCTATGAAGAGCTGAGCTTCATATAAAGGAATTCAACTAATCGTTCAATGATTGTGTATTCCCTACATCTCAATCATTTGTTTACCTCTGATCAAAATACGTACATCATGAATAAAAAATGTAAACAAATGATGAACACAATATATATAAGTACACAAATTCTTATTCTTAAGGTAATAACAAAATATTTATCTTACTCATTTTAATCTAAGACGGATGCTCCCATCTTAAGAGAGACTTGCTGAATAAGTATGGTGATGGGATGTTAGGATCAGCGGCGGAGCCAGACGCCTATTTCCAGGGTATCGGGAGACCGCAAATGGAAATTGTTTGCTACGGTGTATATTTTAGTCCAATTTTTAGGTAAAAATAGAGTATATTTATATTTTCATGTTGAAATAAGTGTTATATGGAGTATTTTCCATGAGAACCTAAAAATAAAATTTTCCGGATTCGCTACTGGTTAGGAGCCATACACTACTGGACGACGGATTAAAAAAGACAAAGAGCTACTGTACAGATACAGTGACAAGATTATTGTTGGAGCACTTGTTTTATTTTTTAAAATTATTTAGTTATAATTATTTGACATGATGAGCAAGTTGTGCAACCCACTCGAGTAGCTGGGTTGTCTTGTCCAGAAATTCAAATTGACCCAACCCGATCTGCTTTGACCTGAATTCTTCTAAACTTAAAATTGACCTAAACCTGCCCAAAATCCATTGTGTGAGCTCTACTTGGACCAAGGGTAGCCAAGAAGTGTTTTTTTTTTGTACGTTTTGCTTTTCTAACCTTTGTGGGAATTAAAAAGGTTCAAGACTTTTTTTTTTGGTCCGTTCATTTTGGCTTAATTTAAGCTTACATTCAATTCGTCTAGTTATCATCATCAATCATTTTCATCTAAGTTTAGTCCAGTTTAATTCAACCGTAAAGAACAAGGCATGGCTTACCGGCTATCTAGTATCTACAGATTAATTTAAAATATTTTTTCTTTTACTATCTTGAGGTTAAGGATAACACACGTTTAGATATCATCATGACTCAACAGATTCTTTACGTTTTATTAAAATACTCTATCCTCACAAAAAAAATGTGTAAAGAACTTGTTGAGTCGGAGTTAGCAGTCTTTTGAATATGGTGGAGCTCGAGGAGCTGGATGTACGTACCTTTTGTTATTAGGCACGTTATACTCGTAGGTTTTCGATGATTAAAACTTTATCCCTATTTCCCTGCCATGTATCTCATTTAATGATAACAATAAAAATCTAAGTTGTATGAACATTGGTCTTGCAATGATACAACCCAAGACACAAACAATCAAATACGTGAACATTTAAAAAAAAAAACTGTTACTTATTTTTACTAGCCCGGCCATGAATTCGTCCTTGAAAAATGAAAATATAAATCATAGCACAACGCCACAGTTAACCACCGCGACAACAACAACGACAAGAGCCTTAGTCCCAAAACGATTTGGGGTCGACAAGTAAGTCTAATCAAACATTCTCTCGCTCCTAATCGAAAGAGTAAGGAGTTGGAATAGCCATAAGAGGATATCGTCTGGAGACGGTTGATCCAAAATTTTCATCCATAAAAGAATCTCCTTGTAGTTCATTAGGCACCTTCCATTCGAACATGCCAACAAGATTGGCTAATGCCAACTCGGCATTAGCGATACCAAATGATATCCCCGGGCAACCTCGTCTACCTGCACCGAATGGTATATATTCAAAGTCATTTCCCTTGATGTCGATTGTAGTGTTCATAAACCTCTCAGGTCAAAACTCCTACTATGTTGGGAGTCTATGTATGGCCCACGATCGAGTTGATGATAACCTGTGTCCCTGCAGCAATGTCATAGTTATGGACTTTGACATCTTGAGATGATTCTCGAGGTAGGGGAACCGAAGGGTGTAGCCTTAGGGCCTCTTTGATTATGAACTAGTATTTTGCCCGTGCGTTGCACGTTTTCTAAAATAGTCGACTAAATGTATAATGTGCATGGACGTTTTAACCTTTATTTTTTAAGTAGGATTCTAGACCAATTTTAATGCTAACATAATTTGATTAACGATCATTATTGCTTCGGAACGTGATTTTATTAACTAAACTAATTAACACTTGGATGACACATTTTTTTTATATATACTGTAGTAGTTTTGAGAGGTTTAATTATTAGCAAAATAAAAATGATAATTCATTCGTATTTTAATCCACTTAACATTCCATGTGTTACATACATGATGTACATGTCTTCTCTCTTTTGATTTGTGTATTTAAAGATAATACATGATTAATATAGATGAGGTATATCCTTAGGCTTCTTGGATCCCTTCTTGTTGGACCACTCCTTCTCATCTAAACCACGTGTTTGATATCCTTTGTTAATGTCAATAACTCTTGATTACGTTTCTAACAATGAGTTTAATTTATAATCTTTTTTCCATCATTAAAAATATTCTTGTTACTCGTTTTTGTTTTCACCATAGGCTAACTGTTATATCGGCTCACTCTCGGTCCTCTTTATAAGTTTCTCTTAAGATCAATCTTATTCTAAAGAGTGCTTTTAATCTCACTTTACCCTTCTTTTCCTGGTCCAACCTTCAATAATGTTCATGGTTGAAGCCTACCCAGCACCCACATTTATCTTTATCTGTTCTTAGTTTGTAGCTTGCTTGTTGAGATTTAGTCTCACATAATGTTTCTCTCTTCTTGGGGTTTGCTTATTTCATCTTTTTGTGTCACGTGTCACCATCAATCTAAGAACACCATTCACATTTTAAGCCTTAAGAAACTATCCCTCGCTTCACGAGGGGTCTCTTGTCAAATTCCGCTTATTATCTACACCTTTAAGGCCCTGTTCTTTTGGACTTATCTTTACTTAATTTAAGTTAAGTTCAGCAAAAATAAGTTAAATTCAGAAAAGTTAAGCAAAAATAGTTAAGTTCAGAAAAAATAAGTTAAATTAAGTTCAGCAAAAATAAGTTTAGAAAAGTTAAGCAAAAATAAGTTAAATTCAGTTCAGCAAAAATAAGTTCAGAAAAATTAAGCAAAGATAAGTAGTTCAGCAAAATTAAGTTCAGAAAAGTTAAGCAAAAATAAGTTAAGTTCAGAAAAGTTAACTTAAATTAACTATAAAATCGTACCCGTTTTATAATATTAACGATTTTTTAAGAATTACGATTTTCACTGATTTTCTTCTACGGTCGTCTTATGTGCGACCAATAGAGAACTATTAACCAAAAAGTGGTCACATTTTGCAAAAATACACGGGATAAAGACCGTTGCATAGGTTAATTATTGTATGACTTTTTATTAAAATCGAAGAAAAAAAAAAGACATTAATTATTCACAATTCTCATTTAAGACGGTCATATCCGTCTTAAGCTTAAGACGGGTCAATTATCTCACATCGGACAAAAGTAAAAATGCATTGAAAATAGCAAATGATTTGTCTCATCTATGCAAGTGAGGTGGTATTTGGTCCATTTTTTTCTTAAGACGGATGTACCCGTCTTAAGCAAAATATATTGTTAATTATTTACTCTAAACATTATTTCTAAAAAAACAAGAAAAAGCTCATACTAAAAAAAAAATCAATATCATCTATAATAATAATATTCTCTCATATTCACTCATTTCTTCTCCCTTCTCTTTAGCATAAAAAATAAAAGAATGATTTTGGACCACACAATACACTCTACCCCACATACAATTAAATCTGAACCACACAAAAGTGTCTAAAAAAGAAAAGAGGAAAGAAAATCTGACTAGCATAAATAAGGAAAGAGAGAAGAAATGAGTGAATAAGAGGGAGTATTTTTTTTAAAAAAAAAAAAAATAATGCAATTTTTATTGTTATTGTTATTAATATTAATATTAATATTATTAATTAAGTTAATATTTAATTAGTTCGGAAAAGTTAAACTCATATATAGTTAAGTTATGTTAAGTTTAACAAATATAAGTTAAGTTTTGAAAAATTAAGCAAAAATAAGTTAAGTTAAGTTAAGTTAAGTTAAGTTCAGCAAAAATAAGTTCAGAAAAGTTAAGCAAAAATAAGTTAAGTTCAGCAAAAATAAGGTAAGTTAAGTTCAACAAAAATAAGTTCAGAAAAGTTAAGCAAAAATAAGTTAAGTTCAGCAAAAATAAGTTAAATTAAGTTCAGCAAAAATAAATTCAGAAAAATTAAGCAAAAATAAGGTAAGTTAAATTATAAGCAAATATAAGTTCAAAAGAACAGGGCCTTACTCTGTATTTATGTGTGTCGTAGAAGTGTAGAACATAAGTTGGAAAAATCATCATTATACTATGTTAAGTTAAAGGTATAAGGTGTTATTTGGGATCATGACTATCGTATTCATGATGTTATTTCTTAACCGTTTTTATCATTTTAAACCTAAATAAAATTACATTTGAAAAAAAAAATATTGTCATTAAAACTCAAAATCATGAGAAGATATGTATTTCAATAGCTTAGCTAGAGGAACGATCCGTCGCTCTGCCCCTTACACTTTAGGCTATACTTAGGTGAAAATAAAAATTGATACTTAGAACTAGAGAATTAAAAGTATGCAATAACGATTCAGCAAGTAAAAGTCACTTTGTACTCAACTGCGTATTCTAATTAAAAACGCGACTTTAGAGTTGCAGCGAAATTAAAACATAAATAGACTTAACAAACGATGTTTTTAAAACTGGTTCGGTCACTACTCCGCGACCTACATCCAGCGTTATTTTATTAAACACTTTAGAAAGTAAACTC
This sequence comes from Silene coronaria, assembly GCA_028566215.1. NCBI lineage: Eukaryota > Viridiplantae > Streptophyta > Magnoliopsida > Caryophyllales > Caryophyllaceae > Silene > Silene coronaria. The sequence continues at coordinate 19,299 of JAOWBH010170247.1, forward strand.
ATACAAACTAAGACCCCGAATAATAAAATAACTCCCCAACCTA
>JAOWBH010170259.1:0-10669 GCA_028566215.1 Silene coronaria
CTCGTTCCGTGTACACAACATGCGGTCCAATCATCATTGGGTGATTGGCGGGAGGTGCAAACATGAGGTATCTACACTATTGACAACCTACATGTTGTTTATTGACTAAGTTCTTGTCTATCGACAATATGCTAAGTGTCGATCGACCATCACATATTTTCATCGACACAATGAATCAATTTGAAGAGCTTTCTTCCTATGTCTATTGACATTCTACTGGTTGTCTATTGACCCCTACACTTTGTCGATAGACACTCCTCTTTGTCGATCGATCAACTACTCGTTCGCTTGTTTTATTTTCTTCTTTATTTTAAGCTTTAGTATAAAAGCCTCTTGTAATCTTTTATTTAAGTTACGCACTTTTAATTTAAGCAGACTCTCTAAAACAATACTACGTAGAACTTTCTCTTGAACTTTTAGATCTAGAACTCAAATTCATTTCTCTATTTTGCTCATACTTGTATCAATAATTGGTAATTTTAATTCTTTACTCTTCTCCTTTGTTCATCTTTGTTAATTTTATTTATTTCTCCTTCTATTCTTATTAGCATTAGTTTATGCTTATTAATCTTTCATTTAATTTCATTATGAATTCTTCACCTTTTTCATCTATCTTGTTTATTATTGCAAATTTCATTATGAGTAGCTAAACCCTCTTTTTCTAGGATTTAGGAGAGACATGGATTGAGACGGTATTAATTGGGTGATTAAATTAGTCGATATAATTGGTCAATATTGTTAATTGTGACAATAAATTGTGATTAATTGGTTAAGTCGACGTAATTGATTAATTGAATTGGTAAACCCCAACCTATGATCGAGAGTCTGGTAAGGGTTAGACCTGTCACAAGCATTAGGGTACCCTAGTTTGCGATAGCCTGCTAGAAGCATTCTACGGCAAATAGCGGGCTGAGAGTACATTTTCACTGCCCTGTAGACCGGTAATTGAGACTGACCTTTGACCATACCTATGACCCGTAAGAATCCATGGTGAACCGATGTCCTATCTCATTTCCTCTATATTTTCTCGATTTAATTTCTCTCTTTGAATCTTTTATTTTATTGCTTTAGTTTAGTTTAAAAAAAATCAAACAAACCACATTTGTGACTTAGACAGACTTAAATAGATTGCAATTAGTCTCCCTGTGGATACGATCCCGACTTCCCTAGCTATATTAGTTAGAGACCAGTTAGTTTATTTTTGATAGGTTGTGACAGCCTCATCAAACCTATTGGATTATGAAATGTCGCCAATGTGTCTTATAAAATCATCACAGAAATGATCATAAATCGGCTTAAATATGTCTTGCCTATTCTTATTAACCCGGATCAAGCTAGATTTGTGCCTAAACGTCAGATTATTGCGGACAATGTTATTCTTGTTCAAGAGGCTTTGCAATCCATGAGGAGTAAGACGGGAATGAAGGGTTTTATGGCACTAATATTAGATCTCGAAAAAGCATACGATAAGCTTGAGTGGCCTTTTCTCAAGTTCACCGTGACGGATATGGGGCTGCCAAGTAATATGGTGAGTGTTATCATGGCTCTAATCAAATCAATTTCTCTTAATGTTCTTTGGAATGGGAAAAGACGGAGTTTTTTAATCCAACTCGAGGCATCCATCAAGGGGCTCCTCTTTCGCCATATACTTTTACGATTTGCATGGAGAAATTGAGTCAGTTGATTGAAATGGAAAGTGAAGGATCACATTGGAAAGGTTTCCCGACAAGCAAAGGCGGACCAATTTTGACTCACTTGTTCTTTGCCAAGGATATAATTCTTTTTGGTGATACTTCTATTTCCCGGGTTGTTAACGATTGTTTAAGCGCGTTTTGCAAGGCTTCAGGGCAAACGGTTAGTCAAAATCAATCAAATGTTTCTTTTTCGCCTAATTTAGATGAAGATTTTATGAAGGCCGTTTCAAGTGAATTAAAATTGAGCATGTGGACAAGGGAATTCGCCCACGTGATATTATATTTCAAAAACATTTCCTTTTGAAAGAGTCGCCACTAAATTTTTAGGTTGAATTTAGAAACCAATTTTAGAGATTTGAGTTCGTTGTGAGATTATGTGTTAGAAAGTTAAATTAAATTCTTTACAAGAACACTGAACCCCGCCCATTACAATAACGGTCTTTACTATGCAAAAGGATGCCTATTTGGCTATATATCACATTCGAAAAATACAATCATTGAATTAACCCTAACATGTGAATTTCATTCTAATCATTTAATGCACAATTAACTTCGTCAAAGTGATTTAGCATGTGAATTCATTTGTGCTATCTAAGCGTAAATAAACACACAAAGGGAATATAAATATTCTTACTCTAGCGGCGCCTGCAAATACGGGTTAGATTACAATAATAAATGTAATAAAACCAACAAACAAACAAGCATAAGCATCACAAACAAACCGAGCAAATCAGGGCCTCTGGCCAAAATACATACACGGCCTCATGGCCTAATTGGGTTCATGAAAGACATATTCTAAGTCAAGTCGGATTCAAGTAAGTGACATACAATTATATAAACACATGAGCAATTGAAAACAATCAAAACTTGTAATTCTAATCAAGTGATCGTCTAAAACATGCAAATCATATAATTATTTCATAATTAATACAGAAGAAGGATTATTCTACCCTAATTAACATGAGAAAATGATAAGAATTGCAAACATGGCAAAAATTGCATAAACATATGAATGGTTCTAATAATTCTTAATTAAAACAATTGAACTTAAACATGCTTATCTAATCAAATGGATCATACTAATCATACAAAATTATAATAATATCCTAGCCTAGAAACACATGATACACGAGACAAACACACGACACATATACCAAGGTAAATCGGCACAAACAATTCTAATTCATGCGATTTCGTGCTATTCTAATTAAATAAACTTAATTAATCAAATTGACATGTGAATAAGCAACCAAATTAAACATACAAATATGCATAACTTAAATTGAAAAATAAATATCATGCTCACACGTACATCTTATAATTCATGCTAAAAAAACGAATTAAACTAAACAATTTCATTATTTAATCTAATTTATCGTAAATTAACAAAATAATATCTTTAATCATAAAACATACTAATTAAACATAAAAAGCATGTTATAATTTCGGATTTGATGCATTAACAATAAATTAACATATATTTAAACATACGTGGATAAATCTAGCATGCTTAACGATAAAATATAGAAAACAATTCATATAACAATATAAATCGTCTAATTCATAACAGAAAACAATCCACACAAATAATAAGCCATTCATCGGCATTCACAATCATCTAAATTGATTTCTCATTCTCCTTCATGTATAAATTGATTCAATTTTAATTGTCCTCTTTCGAATATAGGGATATGTAAACGAGCGAGGATATCGCTCACTTGGAGCGAATGAACCTTTTAAGCTCGAGTCAGCGCAAATATTCGAAAGGGCACTTTAACTCATACTCATATCTAAACTAGTTTATAATTATACAGTTTAAACAATGTAATACGATAAATAACACGATAAAAAAAAACAATATACAATAATAATAATAATAATAAAAAGGACGAATAAAGAGAGAAGAAGAAGAAGGGAATTTTGCACTCTCAACCTACATGTATTGTGGGCACCGTTTCGAGTCGTAATCAATTATAGGTGTTTATCACAAGGGGCCGTCGACGACGAAAATCAAACTTTGAAACTCGAAAACACATCCTTTTTGCAAACTTGAACACGGTTTTTTGGAAACTCGAACAAGATATTTCAAACTTAAATAAGTCCTTCATTTATCGATGAAATCTCGATCCAAAAGATGTTTTGGAATCAGGGAAAATTGAGTTTTTTATTTACTTAAGGAGATGTGAAAAACTATAACGTTTTGAGCATGAAAAATGAGGTTAAAGGGGGCTGGTACACACGAAAAATAGAGAAACAACCCTCTGTTTTGAGCGACTGTTCTAGGGTTTTTTTCTGGTTTTTTGTTTTTTTTTATAGGTTTGTTTCTTCTGGGTTCTTGTGTAAAATGATGGGTAATGCTAAGGGTGTGATATATAGGAGAGGGATGTGTATTTATAGGGAATTATATGAGGTTAAAGTAAGGTTTAATCCAAGGATGAGCAGCTCGGGCTTTGAGGTGCTTAGTTGCGAATTGATCTTGGTGTCATGGGGAATTAGTTGGGTTTAGATATCTAACTTGGAGGGCAAGGTAAGGGGTGCGTGTAGGCTAGGTGGTTAGCTTGAATAGAAGGTGAAAAACCCGAGCTTCAGGCTCGATTGCTCACGCGAAAAATAGAGGGGGCCGGGAAGTCGGATGTGTGGGCTGGTTTAGAACTCAGTTTGAGTGAAGAAAAGGAGGGATTGGGTTGGGCTATGTGAGGTTTGAGCTTGGGGCTAGGTGAGAGTGAAGTTAGGTCGAAGTTTTCTCAAAGTTTGGACCTATATTGAGCTTAAAATCGTGCTTAAATTCGAGCTTGAATTGTGCATTTGTGCTTAAAATCAAGTTTAAACCCGTCTCAAAAATCAAGTTTTTTCAAATAAGATTAATAAAACAAACTAAAATATGATTTATCAAATCAAATTTTATAGAATTTCAAATTCTTGAAATGATTTTTATTTTAAATAAATTCAAATTAATAAAAGTGGATTTTTTCAATAAAATGCTTATTTTAAATACCATTTAAAATAAATAAAATATCGCATCCACGACGCCCATTCGACATCTTAAAACAAACTCAAATAATGACGATGCCGACTGAGAAATACATGTTGTCCTATCATCATCGGGTGTTTGTCGGGTTCTCCATAAATATCCATATCGAGATATATGGGTATCTACAAAGCATACTGATGATTTGGGAATTTTCCTTGGTATTCCAACGATTAATGGTCGAGTAACCAAGGGTATAACACCCCTGATTTTCGGCTAAATTAAAATTGACTTTTTTATACAAAGCTCGCCAAAATACTGGGATATTATAATCAATATAGAAAGTCTCTTATTACAAAATTTCTTTTACAAGATGAAATATAAAACAAAACAAATTTTTACAAAGCTTTTAGTAAATTATCGACTTGAAATAAAATCATTTTAAACTGCAGCAAAAGTCACCTGAAAACAAAACCAAAAGACAAACAAGGACGTACCCCCCCTCCCCTCTCCCATGACGGGTAGCCTAGAAGGGAGAAATACGTAAGCCAGGGAGCTGAGTAACAAATAATACCTCAATATAAGCAGCATAATGGCATGAAAACACACACGCGTAAAAATAAAAATAAACATAGAGTATAATAAAAACACTCCCCGGCCACGTACTAATCTCAACCTTCAACTTAAACTCAATCCACAATAATTCCATAATATAATAATATAATAGTCTCTCTCGTCCCAATAATTAATACAGTCTCAACTCATTACTCCGTCTCACTCCGTACAGTACACTGTCTCATAGTATAATAATCCAAAGTAACCAAGTCTCATAAATCATAATATAATATTCCCAAGTAACCAAGTATCGTATTTTCATCGCCGAACCTAAGACCAGGACAAGGGGTGAGTGAACTGGCGGATAAACCACAAAACAATATTTTCATCTCAATATCAATTTCCAACTCATGGACCGTATAATATAACTCGGCACACATGCTTCGTAACTCAATATCAATAACCAATATTCATCTCAATTTCAATATCATATCGTCAATATTCTTACTAAGATGTAAAACTTGTAATACTCCATATTTCTATGTGTGGTTACTCGGTCAAGTGGGGCGTACTCGACCGAGTACACTGTTGAGGCAGTCTTAGTTGGCTACTGGAGTGTGTGCACTCGGCCGAGTATGCGAGATACTCGACCGAGTGGGCTGTACTCGATCGAGTGCTTTTGGCACTCGACCGAGTGTCGGTCTGTATAGCAGAATCTGAGCGGTTTCGTTAGGGTAATTAGGAGCATATTATAAATAAGTTTCAGACGGCATTTTACCATTTCATAACCTCAAAACATTTCATAATCATCCTCCTAATCACTTTAATCACCTCTCAAGTAAGGATTAGCATCTGGTGTCGGGATTTCATCATTTCGCACGTCAGTCATAGCATAAGTTTCGTATTCCATTTTTTCGTTTATGGTGGCTTAACCCTAATTAGATTTGAATTAGGGGTTTGTTGATGTATTATGTAGTGATGATAGATTGTTGTTATTATAGGTGACGGTTTCGTAGAGGAGCATTTCTAGCTTCGCTTGTGTGAGATCGGTTTGCTTTCAAGGTAGGGTTTCCCTACTCAGTCATTATCTTTGTTATTGTTTTGTATGGCTTGCATTGTTGTGATGTTTGATTAATGATGTTGAGATGGCATGAGGTTGTGGTTGTGGTTGTGATTGTGATTGTGATTGTGATTGTGAGGTCATTATTGGGATATGGACTTCACCCCCATTAGTCGCCCCTTGTAACTCTCATCACAAGGGGGGTGTGCACATTAATGATCTGGGTTCGCTCGTTGCGATGAACGGGGATTTTGGTGGCTATGTTGCGGTCTTCTACTGGCGGTGCGGATTGCCCGTTGTGATGGGTAATCCGTATTGTTGATTTATGGAGTTGGGAGGTTGATTGAGACGATTGTTATTGTTATGTTATGCTTACGATAGTGATTGTTATGATGATGTACTTACCATGGTGGTTGTGTTTGTTTCTTTTGCTTCTGTTGTGATCCATTCGATATTGTCAGCGAACGGTGAGCAGTGTCTTTAGCAGGTGATCTTGTTTACGCATCGCATGGGGACGTGGATGGGAATCACCTGACCGAGTCATTGATTAGCTTCCGCTGTGTCTTAAAATTTATTATCTCAGTTGTCTTTCAGTTGCTATACTTTTCTTTGGATCATGATAGTATTTTGGGATCATGTTGTAACCGATTAAACTTTATCTTTTAATAAATGTTTCGATTATTGTATATTTGATATATACTACTCAGGTAACCGAGACTGTAGCGCCCTTGGTTACTAGGGAGGCCTTGCTAAAGGCTCCTTGGTAAGTGGGGTGTTACAGAGTAGTCCAGGCTACTCGACCGAGTGGACCATTCACAGAAAGTAGGAAGTTTCTGATTGATGGGGCACTCGACCGAGTAAAGGTTTCACTCGACCGAGTGTCTGTCACTCGACTGAGTGACTTTTGCTATGCAGATTTTTTGTGAATCTACCTCTATTTCGCCTATTTACTCTATTCTACCCCCCTCTCATTCTTCATCCGTCTTCATACTCATACACCCCAAAATCTCTCTAAAAATATCACAAAAACTCCATTGTTGTGCATTCTTCGAAAGATTCGGGTTTTATATTTCGTTTTTCAGTCTTAATCTTTGATAATTAACCAATGTAAGTGATTTTATCTCTCCTCTTAAAATTCCCCCCAAATTGATTTTGTTTAGATCTACAAAAATTAACTTTAAGTTTAATCAACTAATTGCATGTTTATGTTTAATATATGTTAATATATCACTTTTTACACCATTATTGTTGTTGAATATGAAGTTTTGATGTCAAAAATTTTCCCAAATTGATTATTCACGAAATTTGGGTTTTTATGTGTAAAATTTGGGTTTTTATGTGTAAAATTTGGGTTTGTGATGTAGTTGTTGGGTTTAATTGTTCAACAAAGGCTTAACCTTTGTTGTTATTGTTAGATCTTGTCTTATAATTGAAAATTTTGTCTTTAAACTAGTTGTTCCTCCGCGCGCGGAAGCCTAAGGACCGTCTCCGTCTTTCTAAAAATATTTAGGTTGATATGATTTGTATATAATATTTAATGATTGCCTTACTTACACTTTCTAAGGTAACAATTATTAATAATGGCTACATTTTTGCTTAGCAAAATCTAGATGAGATAATGACTATCGATGCTTGACCGTCTCCTAATTAGCCATGATTATATATTATGTATAGTACTCCCACCTTACAGTATCTGACCCACATTATATATCAAACATATACATTGAGTGTGTGCAAATGTTTCTTAAATAAATAGATTTGTATTCAACCAACAATTAAACCCCAGCATTAGAGTATACATAACCAATGTACTTACTTTTAGAAAGAGTAGTATCAGCTTATACATCATGAAACACAAATAATTGGTCATATTTTCATGAAGCACTTAAAACCCCCTCATCTCCCCTTTCATCGCATTATCTTTCATCTTCGATAGCATTGTCATATTCTGAAAACAGAAATTCGCTAAACTATTCTATAATAGTGTTGAAAAATAATATATTTGTCATTTTGAATTGGAGACAAACTTATTTGTTAAAATGATGTCCACATAAGATTGGAAAAGATGAAGGTGAGAGACGGAATAAACACGTCACTGACAACTGCGGGTATACTTTAACGTAAACACGCCATTGTGAATGACGGGTATCGTGAAAAAGGCCCGCCATTTGTATTAGCGTGTTTTAATAGCCAAAAATAAAAAAAATACAATTATGCACATTAACTCATTCTCTCTCCTGTGAAGGAAAACCCAATGTCTGAATCAAAACAAGCAGCAAAGAGAAAGATGATATGCATCTCCATAATCGAACCATCTGCATAATCAAACGCACATTCAAAGTCTTGATAATCACTTTAAGCTCGGAAAGTAAAGCAACATAATGACATAATAGAGAAATTATCGATCGAAGGCTCTCCCGATAACTAATAGTTTTAGTCACGTTGTCCGGTGACAGCATCGGCGTATGCTGGCATTATACCGATTACCGTTCTTCTGCCCGTGACAAATTTAAGGATCTTTGCTTCTTGGAACGATAACTAATAGTCTTGACATAGTTTAAGATGAGTCTTGGAAATCCAAGACTCTATTTAAGACTCTACAAATGTTGACCCCACCTTTTTTGGGATGACATTCAATAAATGACTTCTATGTGTAAAATATTTTTTTTCTCCTTTTTATTTAAAACCTCGTAATAAAAGTGTAGTGAAAAGTAGAGTCAGAGGTGAATCTAACTGATAATGTATATAGTCTGAAGTGGGTCTGAAGAAAGTTTAAACAATAAAATAATAGTAAAAGTTAGTGAATAGCCATAGTTTTAAGACTTTGGTGAGGCTGACTGATAATCATACCCTCAGTAGTGGGATGTCACAGGAGATAATAAGGATGTCATAATCGCCTACAAGCATAAGTTGTCACTTGCTTAGAAGTATATAAAGGCTTGTAGTAAGAAACATCTCCTTTATGAGACAGGAGGTACTCATGATAATTATCGTAGTCACATACACGAAGTATCCAAGCACCAACTTAGAAACAAGTGATAATCATAGTACATCGATAATCAAAACTTTGTCAAATCTAAATAATAAATAATCTATCAAATCAGGAATAGGTACATCTGTTTTTATGTGATTTACTTTAAGCCAAACATTGTTATTGTATATCTTGTATAAATATGTGAAAGAGATGACTCCCTTGCAGACAACCTAGAATCACCATATAATTACGGATAAAATTTTACTCCCCCCATTCCGGATATTTTTTTTAGCTTTGCTAATGTCACAAAGACCAAAGCAGGGGGAGGGGTCATTCGCCAGTAGTGTCATAAGTGAATAATAATGAAATTGGATTAGTAACTACCCATCAAAGGCATTCCCAATATAGAAAGGTAAACAAATTAATGAGACACCCAAAAATGAAAAAGGTAAAAAATGATCGGCGCAATGTACTGAGCTTAAGAAGTAAAAAGTAATCGCCAACTTGAATGTGATTATACGAAATGGCTGAAATGTAAAAGAAAAGGGCAAAATATTTGTATAATACATCATGCGAATAGTTAAAGCAATGAGAATGAAAAGCAAAGTCCTACTGGTGGTTTAGAGTCTTGAATAATTTTCTGTCAAGTTCAAAGTCCTGATCTTATCCAACTGCTCATTCGAAACAGTTAGATATCCTTTTTTTTGTTGATGTAATGTAAGATTACATATCTAAGCTTGCTATCATTCAACTGTCATACTTGCCTGTAAGTTTCAAACGCATGCCTTTCTCGTGATACCAAGAACCAACACAATGAGAACAGCTTTAAGTACATATTTCACATTCAGAAGTGCACCATATTCCGTCTTTACCGAGCGACAGGAACACAGGGACCAGCACAATGATCACATTAGAGATACTCGTGTGCTAGCTGACCATCAATAAGAAATCAGGATTAAGATTTTACATTTTAGGAAATTCTTATTCTTAAGACATGTACTTTTTATAAACTGGAAATTCCATGTCGAAGTTACCTCTCAATTTCGAGGCTTTTTGAATGCAAATTCCGCTAACTATAGCATTTCCAAGCAGGCCTTCAAACCTCAAGAGTTTTATGAAGTCCACCATTAGAAGCGGCTTGTTAGCTCAAACAACAAATATATCAAAATCAGGGAGAACCTGCAACATTTCCCATGAGTCATTATCAGAAAATTTCACATGTTTTCTTGATTTTTCTGTTTCCTAAATTGACAAACTTTATCCCACTTAACCTAACTAAATATCCCATAAATGAGCTTATTATCTTAATTAATAACCCTAACCCCCATATAAAACATCCATTTGTTGGAGTATGTGTCCTCAACAATAGTGCGATCACATATTTAAATCTCATGACAAGAATACACAAGGGATGATCC
>JAOWBH010170281.1:0-10667 GCA_028566215.1 Silene coronaria
GATCATTCATTCTAATTTAAATTGTTTCATGAACAATTTTAGTAATATAACATTTCAATTACTAAAATGAATCTTATTTAATCACATTACAATAAGATATATATTTTTCTCTCTTCCATATGAAATTGTTTAATTTTAAGGATTTAATTAATTCGTATCGATATACAGTTAATTAACTTTATAGATTAGGGCATCATCTTATAGGTGTGACCTTAAGGGATCAACTGAACACCACCTTAGATGGGACCGCTGAGACCAATATGTCACTAAACGGTATTTCTGGCTATGCCTCTTAAGTGGGACCTCTGAGCCATAATAGCACTTCCGGTTAACTTGGGTATGCCTCGAATGGGACCACTGAGCCAGGTGCCGGTGTATTGTTGATATGTCGGGATGGTCTGCATATTAATGTATTATCGTCTCTATGAGACAATTGTGAGTCATTTGTGCTACATGTTGGGCACTACCTTGGTACGGTTTAGGAATCAACATGATCGGGAGAATGCTTAGAGAGCTTATGCGATACAAGTATGGACAGTACATTCCGAAGCTGTGTGTTGAGGGATTGTCGTTAGGATAGTAGTCGACCAGCTGCCACTGAGGAGCTGCATGTTCCAAGAACTTGTGGAGTGGGTATATGCGCATATACTGACAGGAGCTTAATCAGCTTTACTACCTTTCAAAGATCTTGGCAATTATTATTTCATGGTTGCGATCGTGTGCAGACCTTGACAGTTGCGATTGTCATAGTGTCTCGCAGTGTATGGGCCATGTCACTTTAATGGGACCTCTGAATTCATCTATTAGCCATCTGTTCTTCCCCCACGATTCCGATTGTTAAACCATGCCAATTTAGTTGTTCGATCCTATTGAGCATTAGGGTGTGATGTAAACCTCTTAGTATCGGTATGATTGGCGGGATTGATGATCACATTCGTAATTAAGGTTAGATGTAAGACCTGAGTATGTGTGTGACATTAGTAGTTACGTCCCGTGCGCAATTGTAAGACAAATGCTTTTAAAAGAAATGACTACAGTTTTTACTCACATGATATCTGTTTGTTTTACAAATGAAATTATCATATGATTATGAATGATGATAAAGTGTTTACTAGAATTATCATATGTTGATAATAGAGAATAATTGTTCTATGATTCTTGCTAGACTCATATGTTAGATTCACTTTCTCAAAATGTTACATTTCTAAGAGCCATGAATTGTGCGTAATGGTTTAAAGATCTGGTTCTTAATAATATTCTGAAATTTTGCTGTAAGGTCCTTATGTGATATATGATTAATGTGATTCTTATTTACACATTTTATTTTCATTCGCATGACTGCTTTTGAATGATTAAGGTGACGATAGAAGAATTGTTAGTTTACTGTCGCTCAACGACTGTTGTTTAATATTTTTTTTCAGGTACATTGACGATTTAGATGAAGACACCTGTAAAGGGAATTCTAGGTTGAGAGAATTTTCAAATGTTTTAATTTATACTATATCTCTAAGACTAATCCATTTCGTCTTTGTAAGTGATCCTTAACGATCTGGGTTATAATTGTAGCATGACTTAGTTATTTATTCCGCATTATTTCTTAATTAAGTCATTAAAAATCCGGGTTATGACAGTTGGTATCAGAGCGACCTCGTGACCGTAAATGAGTATTAAACTTCGTTTACCTAACGAGGAGCGTGCCAGGGTAAGACTCATTAAAACGAGTAGATATATTTAGATCACTAAAATGAGAGATTCACTTAGAAACATCAAGATTTATCAAATAACTTATTGGGGTAGAATAACTAGCATGGGTAATAATATATCTAGCGACCGACCTTGGACCTAGTACGTCACCTTTGAATATTGTGCTTGCATGCTAATTGTGATCTGTTACTTTTGTTGTTGATGAATGTGTTAATCCATCCACCTCACTTGTTGCCCATGTTTTTATTAAAACACACCTGGAACACAGATCATTATTTAACGATTGACTTAATAATAATATTATTCGATTCAATACAGCACACTAGGGAGAATAACTTTCCTACACGAGTAACCGTAGCACTATGTACATTCTTATTAGTCCTCAAGAGAAGACAATGATGTTGTACTCGCAAAGGCGTCTACTAAAAAGTGGTTAAGATACACATCTAGAAGCACTGTTTCTTCAAATGGACCAACGAAAACTCTTCCGTCCCCTAAGCACAAATAAACCAATGCAGTCCATTTGAGTACCACCTCCAAATGCTTGAGATTTCCACTACTTCGTCTTCTAGTCGCTTCAGCTCTTCACGTTTCATGCGAATAGTTTCTGAGACAAATTCAGAAGACGAGTGTCATATCATACCATAGCATATGCTGCTACTAAGTATGTTATAGCTTACCTCTCATAATGTCGTTGGCCAAGACCACTAGAGTCAAACAAAGATCGATATCTCCATCTACGATGCTTTCTATAAGAGTTAATGCAGGATCAAATCATAACAATCTGCTGATTAATGCATCAACAAGAACCACCTTCAAACATGAAAAGAACTCTGGAAGTTCACTCACAATTTCATCAATCTTTCTTTCATAAGTCCTAACCTTTTCAATGGCAGTTCTACGAGGAATATTTTCTTATGGTTAAATTTCTATAGTGTGGATAGAAGAGATAGAGTTGTACAAAAGTTATGGAGTGATCTGAGACCTTTATATTAGGGAATTAATGTTCTTTCAGTTTGCATGATATAGTAGGAATTGAAAATGGCACATTATGAGGATATATAATTACCTGTTCGTATGTAGTAGTTTGTTCGAGAAGTTAGTGAGATGAGACTTACAAGTTGGATAACCAGTGGAACAAATTGTGTTACAAATGTGATGACATTAAATTATTAGCCAACTTAGATACTGAGAAATCAACCTTGGTAACATAAATGTCAGAATTTGATTGACGAGATTTCCTTACAGTAAAAGTATAATTGTTTAAGAGTAACTGTTAAAGTTGTGTTATCCATAAGGAGTGATTGTTTTGAGGTTATACCTAGCATGAAAGATCTGATTAGGACCTTATGAGGTAGTGACTCACAATGATTGTGGATGTATATGATTCGTTGGAGATGTATGTATGTCAATTTGGGACTCAATGGAGTATGTAAAGAATTTATAGAACACAAGTTATAGTGCTAAGAGATATGCGAGAATGAGAATTCTTGATTAAGGATATCAAGATACAAGTACTACATTCTGCAATTTAGTATGATATTTTACTTATGGAATTTAATCCTAATAAAACGTAGCTAATTGGGTTAAAGGAATGACCCCCTACCACGTTATTTTATTATTAAAGCCTTATGTCATAGTTGGTTTGCTTAATGAGAACCCGATATTGGTGCACCACTATTTTAAAGATAAATGATTATTTGAGCTTAGTGGATCGTAACAATATTGTGAGTACCTGTGTATTGTGGATGAATATACATTTGAGTTACACGGTAAAACGAAAATATGATAATGGATACAGTGGTGACGAATAAAGGACATTATAAATTTTTATGTGGAAAATGATAGCTTGGGACTAAAGCTGAGATGATCCGAGAGTATCATATTGAATAAGAGATCTAAAGTTCGAATATTGTAAACTCGAAATAGAAAAGGATTTCGTTGTATTAATAAAAACATCATTTATTGGATAGGTTGACCACGAGCATTACAAAGAAAGCGATCGTAAGGACAAATAGGACCATTAGTAAACTAAGCAATTTCTTCACCTCATCAAGGGACTTCTTAATAAACTCGTTGAATTCATCGTATAGAGTATCCATGATTAAAAAATTGTGGGTTTGAAAATTTGAGATTTTGGAAGATTGTTTGAAATAAAAGTGATTAAGTGAGTAAGATGGTTTGAATTTGAGTGTTTTATAGACGATGGATCACTGTTGCAGTGTCGTTGGAAAAAGAGTAGTAGAGTGGTGTAGGGATCCGTTGGAAACAGTAAAGGGAGAAGGATGAACAATGACAGAACTGTAACTTATCCTATTTATAAAATCATCAATGTTTGAAAGGATATTCCATTAAATCTTTTTTACCTACTCCCGCTCCTCTAAAATTTTAAAACATGAATATAGTTTTATGCCGCTTAAGTGCTCGGCAATTTCAGCCATTTTTCATTTATGTTTATTTTATAAACCTACAATCCACCAAACCTTTCAAGCACCTCCTCTTCACCTCATCCACCATCCTTTTGCACAAACTTGCCTTGCCTACCTTTCGCCCTAACATGTCACCTTGTCGTCAAATTTTATAAAACTTTAAAATCGTTAACCTTTATTTTCCTTAACATTTGTTTTCAAATTGGCCCATTTAAACTTGGACAATCTTTCGAAACCTTTTTATTTCTTCAAATAATTTCAAATACCTGTTGTGGGAGGTATCGAATCCCAGGGATAAAACATTTCAAATTATATTCTCATACTTCAAAATTTTTAAATTCAACATTCATTTACAAGTTTCGAGGACGAAACTTTTCTATAGGAGTAGTAAAGTAACACCTCGTATTAAAATCACTAATAATTAATAAATGTCAATTGTATTAAGTTATTTTTCGTCACCATTCCATCTCATTTTAAATTTATTAATATATATTTTTACGAACTATTTCTTTTATTTACTTGTGATCGAAAACTCGTTTTAAATGAAAATCCGATAACAACCCTTACACTTCGCAAGCGAAAATATTATTCACTTAATTCTCCTGTACTACACATTTACACATCCGTGACTACCGTCCTGCTTTTTCCCTCCACCTATGTGTGGTCTTTCACAACTACTATTCATTCACATGTCTTATGTATCTCTTCCTTTCCTGTTTAGAACTTTTTCACTACCATTGTACACTTCACATGCATTTCTTTTTCCCTGCTTATAATCTTCACTATCACTACACTTATACCATCTCCTTTCCTAGTTTTCATTATCATTTACATAATAATTAACGTCTTCGTTGTCCCAAGGTAGTCAAACCAACCAGACCACCAACACCATCCCTCATCTCGTTTAATAACGACTCAAAACCTGATTCAAAACCAATTTTGTTACCATCCAACACTCACGCCTAGCCATACCTCACATATTTCATCACCATAATTCATATTATGACCTGCACTATAACACACAGACTCAACGCAACATCATTTCGATTGTCGCTTTAAAACACCACCAACCAGACTACCTACGGTGCCCTTTTTCTTGTTATACTCTGACCAAAAATCCGAGTCGAACTGATTCTGTTACCAAATGACATTCACGCCTGACCTCCGTACTCAGATACCAAAACCCAAATTGACCCGGCAACTCTAACTCGGTCTAGCCACCTATCACTCACCTTTTTGATTGCGATTGGAGTTCAAGAGTTAAACTCAAGCAGGTAGTTTGAGGGTTAATCGGTTTTAATTACTTGTCTCAGAGCACCGGTTCTGAATCCTAGAAGTTGTCATGGAGTTTAACTTTAATGATCATGATTTTATGAATAGCCTTCGTGAGGCTTTGCACATGCTCTGGGGAGTGGAAACTCAAGATGGCAAGCTAGGCATGGATCACCACCTCCGGTGGATGAGTTCAAGATCAACGAGCTTCCCGAATTTGTCGGTAGTACTGATACCGAAGACTATTTTGAATGGGAAAAGAAGAACGAGTGGATGTTCTACTTTAAAAATCTTGACGATGAAAAGCGATGCAAGTATGCAATCTTAAGGCTAAGCAAGAATGCATCATTATGGTCGAAAATTTAAAGGAAACGCGAGCACGTGAAGGGAAGGGTAAGCTAGCTTCGTGGGAGACTTTAAAAAGGAAGCTACGCAAATGATTTATTCCTGGAACTACTAAGACTGATTTATATCATAAATTGGCTGAGTTAATGCAAGGTAGCTTGAGTATTTGTGATTATATTGTTGAATTTGAAAGACTAGCCCTTATGAGTGAAGTTGAGGAGGTTAAGGAACAAAAGATGGCTCGTTTATTTCGAGGTTTGAATCATAATATTGCTGATGTGGTTGAGTTGCACCCTTATTCCTCTTTCGATATTATGTGACCTTTTTATACAGCCGGAAAGGCAAATTGAATCAAGCCGAACTAATGTAAGTAGTTTATTTAGAGTTAATCCATAGAATAGACCTTAAACTTTGGAGAACGTAGGAGGTAGTTCGAGTACTAGTGTGAAACCTACAATATCAGCAGATCCCATGGTGCAAACAGTGTCGAAGACTGTTCAGGAGATTAAAGAGAAGAGCTTGGCTAAAGTTCGATGTGCTAAGTGTAAGGGATTTGGGCTCTATCAAAGTGAGTGTCCTAATCGACGAAATATAGCCCTACTTGAAGTAATCACCATTCATGATAAACTATATGATGAAGAATTACCTATGATACGTCCTTGGACCAATGACATACCTTTCAAATAAGGAAGGACTCTACGAAAAATGCAGTTGAACAAGAGCTGAACAAGAAGTTAAACGACAACATTAAATCTTCCTTATTTTTAAATCGTCCACCAATATTTTATGGTTATGGTGATGAGGAAACGGTTGATGCTCTTGATCGTGAAGTTACAAAGTCTATGAATTTTGATGGGGGTGTTTGTCAAAAAGAGGAGGAAAGAGAAATTGTTGAAGAATCGGCATTGAAGTTTAATTTGATTCATAGCAATATAATTCATGTCAAGCCTATTTTGATGAATAACGATTATAAATCTCCATTGAAATCGTATATAGATGAGTTTTTAAATGGTGAAAGGAATTATGGTGCTAATTTATCTCCTTGGTTGTTAACGGGAAAATTTCAAGACAAAGGTAAAGTGTGCGAATTGAAATTTGATTTTATAAATCTTGTGCATGGAGGGTGGTTAGGCGGAAGGCACGATAAAAGGATGTTGAAAAATGGATGGCACAAACATGAAGCGGATCAGAGAAGCATGGAAATAAAGAAGATAAACGAGCTTGAAGTTTTCATCGACGATGACGAATTAAATGATTATTCAAGTTCATTGCAAATGATTATTATTGTTTTTGTATCCATATTTGTGAGATTCATATTTTTGATCCCGGAGGATTGAAGCATCATGAATTGAGGACAATTCCTTTTCAAGGGGGAGGGGATGATACGAAAATAATACAGGAAGTGGTCAAAATGAACAGTCTCTGCGACTGTTTAGTCAAATGTCCAGAAGAAGTAGCCACAATACCTGTTCACGTGATTACTCGGACGCCAAGTGTAGTACTTAACTTGGGCGTAAATTTTGGTCCATGGAATATGAGAAGAAGGTGCATAGGCAAGCACAATATTGGTTGTCATATCTTTCCGAATTTCCGAATTTCCTAATTAGTAGTGTGTCCGGTTTTAGGAAACTTTCTCGTTTTCCTATAACTTGTCTAGTTTACTTATTTTTAAGATCTTATGTCTTTAGTTAATTTTCCTAAGATCATAGGCATTATGTAATAAGGCATTGTTGCCATAAGAAAACGTGTTATCACACGTTAGAATAGGGAAGTCGGTTGAGGAAGCCTGTTTCCTTATTTCCAAAAAAAAGGTCGGTTTGTTTAGCTATAAATAGGGAGTCATGTATCTTAATTTTCATATGTTGAATTATCAATAAACTGTTAAGTTTCATTTACAATTGTGTATGCATAGGTACGACGAGTTCCGCTCCGAATTCGTTATTGTTTGAAGCGTTTTCAAGCATTAACACGAGTTATAATCAATAGGTCTTGATTATAATTCACCATTATTTGAGTTATAGGTCTAGATCAAGCAAATATCTTTTATTTCCTGGTTTCGTTCATAAAATCAAAAAAATATAAAAGGTTCCTGCTATTTAAGTTTCGTTACAGACAGTCCTTAAAACAGTTAAATCATACAAAATCGTTAGAAGCAGACAATTCACTCAACTGTCCAGATTCAAGTTACCGTTGCAATCTCACGAATTTTATTCTTTTGAGTAAAATTCGTATCAGGTATGAAAGAAAGGCAACCCTACCCGCATCTGCGAATAACTTTTATTTGTGAGTTTTTATTTGATTTGCTTTTGGTTTGTTTGCTTGGTTGTTTCTTGACAACTTTGATTTGACATTTGATATCATAATTTTTCTAGCAAAAGTTATGCGGCGGAGATCAACAATAAACAAGCCATTGCCTTAGCGACCCCATATGTATTAAGGGTACTCTAGAAAAGCCTAGAAGTCTCTTTTTACACTCCCTAAGCTAGATTACAACAAAATAATTGGCAAACAAGTTTTTGATTTGATTTTTTCGATTTTTGTTTGGTTTTGATTTGGATTTGAAATTAAAATGAACTCATTTTTATTTATGTATGAGTTTTCCTTTTGTATGGCATTTGTAGAGCATGAAACGACAGAAATTGGGAGGTAGTTGCGTGGCTCGAAGGTCACCTAAGAATACACGGTAACCAAAGAATTATCACATCATTGGGGGTGAACTAATGGTCAAAGTCGCAAACCCTTGACTAAGCTTTAACAAACGGGCCAAAAGACACTAGTAGGACAATACTTAGGGTGTTTCGACTCTATTCTCCTAGACAAAGTCCTAAACAGAAGAAGTATCTGCACCGACCTATTTACACTTGTCAAAATTCTCAATTTTGGAATTTTCCAAAATTTTTCTTAAATGCAACTATATATGCCATGATGCAACTAGTATAATACATGTTATAATACATATGCTCAATCAACTAATATGCCATATAATACAATGCAAAACTCCTAATAACACATAGGCAATCAACAATCGCAACAACAAAATAGCACCTCACCGTCCCCAATATACAAACCCAATCTCCTCAAGTGACAATTGAAAAGAAATAGAATGGGTAAAAGGTTAGAACGATCATACCATGCGGTCTTCATTACCTTATCGGTGTCTCGAATGAGGCGACATGCCCTATGTGAGAAGAGTGACAAACACACGACGTATATACAATTCAACATTACAAAGGAAACAACATATTTTTGGATTTTAGAAATTTTCAAATTTTTAGGATTTTTGATTTTTGAAAACAAAGAACATGTTTTTGAGTGTTTGAAGTTTTTCAATTTTTTATAAAAGTTTTCGGGTTTACATTTTTCATCCCACACTAAGAAAGTACTTTGTCCCCAATGTACACAATGTGGATGATAAATCGATGCATGAATGCAAATGAATGCATGATTTAATGAGATGCAAGTGCATGCACTAATCTAAATACAAAGTTAGCAACTTAGTCTATATGATGCATGTTTTCAGTCAAATAGAGTGCTAATTATAATTAACTCGGGTCTCTTGTAATTGAACTTTCCCAAACCGAACGAAACACTATTGCTAGTGCAAAAATGAGGGATGTTCAAATACTAGAGATCATGCATGAATGCAAAGTGCTCTAATCTAGACTACGTGATGCATGGTCTTTTATTGGTAGAGAACTAGTTTGAATTAACTCCTATTCGGTATGATCAAACTTCTCCCAAAAGAATATTTTACAAAGCACTTATAAATGTGCCAAAAACAGGAAAAGATCGAGCATAGCCATGCTTGCTATACAATTTGTCATTTTGGATTTTCCATTAAAGGAGCAAAAATAGGGCACCTTGATGGGGGTAAGGTGCAAATCCGCCTCCTAAGGACCGATGAACCTCATCTAAAGAATCCAAAAACGACTATACACTATCATGAATGCAAATGAAACGAATATTGAAAACATAAACATCAGAGGAAGAAGAAAAAGAAGGCACATACCGAAATTCAAGGCAAGGATGCTAAGAGAGCTATCGTCACTCAAGAACTCGCCGCTATCCTAACCAAACGTTCCTCCATATCACCACCACCATCACCATTTTCCGACGAAACTTGCTTCCACACTCTCTTCAACATCCCTAGCTAACCCCATAGTCACTACTCGAGCTTTCGAGATTCAAAGTCACCGTTTTTGTTCTTTCATCACTTCTATGGGCACGCGTGAATAGTAGCTAGGGTTAGACCCAAGAAGTTAACAGGCCGTTTGGATTGATATGGCCACGATCAACCATAAGAGCAAAGGACAAATAAAGAGCATGGTAGGCATCGATAAGATCCTCATGCATACACGAGTATTGAAATGACACCATTCAAAGCGTTGTATGGAAGGAAGTGTCAGAGTCCGGTGTGTTGGGATGATAGTTCTGAGGCAATAGTTTTGGGACCTCAGTTGGTACATCTGATTTGGCAGAAAATGAAAGCAGCACAAGACCAACAAGGAAGCTATGCAGACATACATCGTCGAGATGCCGAGTTCCAGCGGCGTGATGCGATTTGGCAAGAGGGGTAAACCGAGTCAAAATTTTATCGGCCCGTACGAGATTTTGGATTTAGTCGGGGAAGTGGCCTATCGTTTAGTACTTCCGCCGGCACTTGATCGAGTTCATAATGTGTTTCATGTGTCGCAACAAAGGAAATATGTCAGCGATCCGACATATGTGCTTGAGGCATAGACGATCGTGTTAGATGATGCACTTACCTATGTCGAGGTACCTATGGAAATCTTGGACCAAAAGGTATGCAAGACCAGAACCGGCGAGACTACATTGGTTAAGGTATTGTGAACCAATCACAATGTGGAGGAGGCCACGTGGGAGACGGGGGAGTCCATGATAGAGCGCTGTCCACAT
>JAOWBH010170292.1:0-10666 GCA_028566215.1 Silene coronaria
GTATAAGAGACAGATTTAATACATTGCATTCATGTTCCTTTTTTCCGGTAAAATGTTACCCTTTTTTAATAGAAGAATAAAATTTATATCCCTTTCTTTTCGTTTATAACGGTTATTGCAAGTTAATACATTGCACTACACATGTGTAACTATGTAAGTATAACATATTTACTGTTCGCTAATCTTTTTTTATGTTCCTCTTCTTTGACTTCTATGTGGAAAGATATGTACCTTAAATTTATTACTAATATTCATCTCATGTGAGACCCGACCAGGAGACCATTTTAAAAGATGCATTACAAAACCCGTTTTACACAAATTCTTACGTAAAGTTGTCTTACACAAAAATCGTAAACAATTTATAAAATTATTATGGTACTATATATTTATGCAATGATTTGAAAATCTTAATTTTTTTTTTATTTTGAATAAAATTTATATATAATAAATTAATTTGGAATTTTTAAAAGACATACGATAATTAGGGAAGACAACGTTAAATTATCATCTGTGATTTCTTTTGGTGACTAAAACCTAAAATATGAAGATTATATATTTCAAAATATTAAGAGAATATTTTTGGTAGGTATTTTATAGAAAATATTTTTGCAAGTCCTAAACTAATAAATTATTGAAAATATAATCCATAAATAAGTTGTCTAAGAGATTGTTTGGGCGGGAAACCGAAAGGCTAATAAGTTGACATGTGTCTAGTGGTTGTTCTATTATAATTATAATATAGATAGATAGATAATATAGCTACATAAATGACAAAATTAAATGTTGTAAACATTTTAATAAAAAAACAAATACTTACTCATTCGTATTTTTTCATTTTCTACAAATAGAGATCCATCTTAATATAATTTTTAACAATAATTTGTTCATTTTTCATTCGTTTGTGTAAAAAAAAACTTTTTTTACTAAAATGATAGCCAAACACCTACAACTTTTTCACGAACACAAATTCTCATTTGTGACGGAAATATCCGTCGCAAGCTTCGACGGGTCAAGTATTACCCATGTGGTTAGATAAGACAAAAACAGATTACATAGGGACTAACAATCTCTTTTGTTTTATATACCCACATGGGTATTACTTGACCCGTCGTAATCTTGTGACGGATATTCCCGTCACAAGGGAGACTTGTTGTTTCAAGAAATACGTTCTTTAAAAATTCATTCTTAAAATCATAAGCAGTTTTGTAAAGCTAGGTCAAACATGCTCTAAGTTGAAGAGGTTGAGAGTATATATTTCTCCCTTGTTCCATTTATATTGACCTCATTTGATTTGACTAGAGGTGATTTTTAAGATTTAGTAATGAAGTATTAAAATATCATTATTACCCTTTGTCTTGAAGAATCTACTGGAAATGATGGCAAATCACCATCACCATCCCCTCCTCACTGGGAGCATCAAGGTGATGGAAGGAGTATGTATAGTATTTTGGATTTAGAGGAAATCCGCTTTTTTATTTTACTAGATATAGAAAGGGAGTAATTAACTAATTACATAGGATGGAGTGATAGATTAAGAAGAAAATGGGTACAATGTAAATGGGATGAAGGAGTATCATATATCTTTTGGTACCTCTTTTTACGTGAGTAGTGATAGAACTCATAGAAGTTCCTACAGTAAAAAAAATGAGATTTGGAAGACATCAGATATGCTTCCCAATTGTACAATTCTCACTTCAAAGTTCAAGTGAGATCATGGTCATGACCCATACAGCGGTCTCAAGTGAGATCAACTCCATTTCACAGCCATGACCCATACAGCGGTCTCAAGTGAGATCAACTATTCAAATTGAGATAAATTCCATGCAGTTTAATTTGCGATTGTTTTTCCAGCTAACTTAAGCTTATGCGGCATTTCTGTTGAATTTTAATTTGTATTCGATGACCTCAGATGCTATCATCTTTCACGAGCATCCACCAAGTTCAGGTTCCAGTTATAAAGCTTCAAGTAAAGCACCCAAGTGAGTGGCTAGTTTATAGCTAATGCATTTTAGTTTATTTGCTTCCAGCTAGGTGGTAAACTTAGCATTACACTCCGACATCACAAACAGAAGTAAATATTTTAGTATCCCACGATCAGATGACTTGCATGCTCTTGTTGTATACTGGTATGACTAATATGAGTTTCGTCCATAATCTGTTCTGCCAGGCTGAAAGTTGTATCCAAAATTAGCAGCCAGTTTACCAGATTCTATTATGATATGATGGCCCTCTTGCGTGAAAAAGTCTATGTGGTGAACGTTCTAGGTATGTTGCCTATCACATATTTGTATGTCATTGAAATAGTCTAGTATTGAGCTTGTAATAAGTTACAAGAAATTTCTCCTTTTTCAAATATGCTCATTTGATATTGTCATAATAGAGTGGGGTGTTCTGTTAACTATTGGGTTGGCAGTTGGGACTTCAGTTAAAGCATCTTTATAAGGATCACTATGTAGATGGTTGCTTTGTAAACGATAATCTTTTTGTAATCTATGAAACCTATTTTTTTTGGTTTTGTAGGATATATATGCTATAACTTCGTCATTGGAGCATATTCATACTGGGGCCCAAAGGCCGGTTATAATATATATCATATGGTATGGAACAGTTTTGTTAGTAGTGGTTTTTTATTTTCAACAGCCTCCTAAAGGCAGATCAGTTCCTCGTAGTCATTGTAGAGATGTATCGTTTTTTTACACATATTAGTTAATCCTTCCACTATCACCATAATAATTTCTATTCAGGATTCAAGCTGACTCAACCACCTATAGGGGAGTTTATACAATGCTTTTGTATAGAATTTCATGCAGTGACCGTTGGTGGCTTTTTGTCACTCCCTGTATTTGTTCACTTATCGTGTTTTCCATCTTTCATCCTTGCATGTGAAACTAATCTGTTATTCACAGAGCAATGCTGATTTGTTGTTTGGAGCGATTACCATTGTCTGTGGAATTTTTGGGACTTTATCTGGGGGCTACATACTCGATCACATGGATGCCACCATGTCAAATTCATTTAAGGTGAGTCTCTTTCTAGAGTTGTAAGGATTTATCGTAGTTTTATGACTAGTACCATATTTACAAAAGATGTTTTTGTATATGTCCAAGAGTCTTCTAAGTTCTAATACCCCCTCCATTCAACTCCAAATACAATTATTTTGACACTATTCATGTTCGAAGAGAATATTTAATATTCCTTGCAATATACTCCGTATAAGAGAGAATATATTCATGTGGGATCTTGTTTAATTCGTCTTTGTAAATGCAATTAGAATATCAAACTTTTATATTTTTTTATAACATAAAATTGAAGATATTTACATTCCAAATCTTGCATTGGCAAGTGTGTAATTGGACCATGTTGTATTTGGAGTTGAATGGAGGGAGTACAAACTTTGAAGAAGTGACATGACTAGATTCATCTAGTCTGAGTGCGGAATGGTAGTCTTCTAACTTTTTCTAGTTGATACAGAATTTCATTTTTCATTTTTGCGCGATAGTGTGAACATTTGAGTGAAAGTGTAAACAATTGGGTGGCAGTGTAAAGATCTTAATGAATGTCTTTTCGGAACAGGAGCTCTACTGTTTTTTTTTGTTTGGTTTTGAACTGATTGTATAAAAATTTGATATCGGAATGCCACCAAGAAATTACTCGTATAAAATAGACAAGACGACGTGAATTTTTTTAATGAACTGTAATATTTTTTTTTTTTTTTTGTGGGGGGGGACTCTTGAAGCTCCCCTAGCTGTAAATTTCTTATAAGTTAATTGTGGTTTACTTTGAGTTTTGACTCTTAATCCATTACTCCTTTATGTCAGTAACTGAGTATGCGTGTTACCAGGAGCCTAATATATGATTCTCTCTGTCTCAGCTACTCTCTGGAGCGACTTTGCTGGGTGCAATATTTTGCTTCAGTGCCTTTTGTTTTAGTAACTTATATGCTTTCTTGGTGCTGTTTGCAATTGGTGAGCTATTTGTCTTTGCTACACAGGTAAAAATAGTTGCTAAAACCCTTCTATTTTGCTTACAATGTCTTTTGATTTCTATATGAACTCTTGTAGATAGTCTTTGCGACTCAGTTTTACTTTCATTCTCACTTTAAAAATGCACGGATTTAGCGTCTGCCATCTGCCTTTATGCTCATGTCGAACTTACCTTCTGTCCGGTTATCCTAGTCATGTTTGTGCAAAATCAAGATCTTCATTTGGATAGAGAAACAAAACTTCATAGCACGTCATGTCAAGTCCTCCCAGCCACGGTATTAAATTTTGGGTTTGGTTATCAACTCATCAGTCTTCGTAGACATGTGATTGGTCATGTCGAGTTGTCCTAACGAGTACCCTATTTCCAAAAGGAGAAGCGGAAACTAAAGGTAATAAGATGATACATAAGAAAGAGGGACTCAACATAACAAAAACTTCAGTTGCCAGTGGCCTTCCTTAGTATATTGATATGCTTTGATTGATCTTTTTGACTTCCTGCTGCTTTTTTTGCTGAACATATCTCAAATGGAACCGGGAATCGTATAGTGATTTTGATTTATATCATCTTCATACCTTAACTTTGCAGGCTCCAGTTAATTATGTGTGTCTGCATTCTGTCAAACCAAGTTTGAGACCATTATCAATGGCAATATCTACTGTTTCAATCCACATATTTGGCGACGTGCCTTCTGCACCATTGGTTGGCATTCTCCAGGTATCCCCTTAAATACAGTTCTCTTACTCTGCTTGCTATTCTGTCTTTTGGTTGTCTCTCGTGTAGCAATCAAGTTATTTAGATTACGTAAATTGTTAAGTTGTAGGTCAGTATTAAGCTGATTGCAAAACTTGAGCAGAAATTCAATGAAAAGATTCATTTACCGATTCTTGCTACTTATATTTGTATTCCTGCTCTGTGATATGTGCAGGATTATGTTGATAACTGGCGAGAGACTTCACTCATCCTGACTTCAATTTTATTTCTTGCCGCTGGAGTATGGTTTGTAGGTAACAATCGTAACCATTACATATTTCCTTACTGATATTGAACTTTTAGGTTTCATTTCTTCCTTTAGTTAGTCTCGGTGGTGTTTATACATTGTCTGATTGAAATTTGGTTGAAATTTTTTTCTAGCCATTATGTTTTTGGTCTTAAGAGATACACAAGGACACTTTTGATGTTGACGGTATCATGAACTCATGTCACGAATACCACCATTCGTTACTTAACTAGTTAGGAGTTAGGACTTAGGACATGTGCTCTTTCTAGCTACGATAAGGCCTTTTACTTTATTGATATATCTCAACCTTCAAAAAAGATTGGAGTAAAATGTCAGTACAGTAGAGTACTGACACTGTTTTTATGGATGTAATGTTTCACTATACTGGGAGTCAAATTCTTTATTTATCTTCAAAAAAAATCCAACATGTTGGGTGGTGCGTCACAAAGTTGGTGTCAATAGTCTTTCCTGTCAATTTGTCCTTATTTAAATAGGTTGTGAATGTACATACAATATTCTTAAACAAGAAGTTGGTGTTGTACTCTTCTTTTACGTCACTTTGATTTTTCAGACTCTACATTATATTCATATAGTGTTCTAAGTCCTAGCGTCAGTTTATACTCTCATCTAATTTTCAGTGATTCTTATACTTAAGTTTAAATAGTATCAACGAAGTCCTGGCTTAATAGTATCAACGAGTCACAGGTTCAAATCCTCCTCTCCTTTCCAATTGTATTGACCCTTGTGCTTCATTTTACCCCAAAAAAATACATTAAAATAGTGAGAGATTAACACTTGACATATTATACAGATTGAGCATTTATATCTGGCTAAAATTTTCAGTTGCCATTTAATATGTGCTGCCAAAGAAATTACCCCAACAATCCAACATGTGGCCCTTATTTAGGGCTGTGGGGGAATGGTACTTTATGTTACATTCGACGCCTTTACCCACCCTTCAAATCTCTCTTCATTAGAATGGTGGACCTTTGTGTAGCACTTGTAGAAGAACCACCAGATGTCCAGATCCACGCAAAGAGAAATTCAATGTGATTTCTCTCTACACCACTGTTTTAGGTTTTGAAAACGAGTTTTCGAACACGATGTTTTAACATATGCTTAGTTGGCTTTCAAAATTCAATTTCAACCTAACTTAGTCACTTTATTATTTTAAATTCCACCTCCCATGCTTTTGGGGCCATTAGCCCATTACTATGACATGGCCCAAACATCAGATTTGCTCGCAATAATGGTGACGACGTTGAACTATTTGTCAGCTGATCTCGGCAGTTGATAGAAGCTCTGGTTGTTGAGAGAGTATTTGTACTTCTGTTACAACTCTTTGTTGTATCTTCAATTTTATGGCCATAATTATATTTACCCTTATATTTATTGAAAAAAGAAAACTGTTACTCCAGAAGATAAAATATCAGATAAATCTTCTGCATCTTATGCTTTCGTTACCACAAGATTTGGAGGCATAATTTATCTTTTCTATAAAGAGTAATTGAAGATTGGAACTTCATACATTTGTGGCAAGTTATATTGTTGAAATTGTTACTGACAAGATTAGTCGTAGCTTCATAAGGATAATGGCATTTGATTCGGGTTTAGCATAAAATAACTGTTCTAGATCTCTGTCATGTATTTATAGATCACTATTAGTTGCTAATGGAAGTATTAGTTGCTACTGGAAGTTTAGTTTAGAAATTTGAAGTTTCACATTGTTTAAAATCTCGCGGTGATCTTTGATTTGTTCAGGAATCTTTCTCCACGGGGTGGATCGGTCTAATGAAGAAGAGTCGCCTGATATTGAAAACGAAGAAGTCTCTACCGAACCCTTGCTCACTGCACCATATTCACAGCCGTGAACGTGATCACCCTGGTTGCCCTCAACTTGTATATCTTTTCCTTCCCTTTACACTACTTTGTACAGAAGAATTTATTTATGTATTTAAAATATATTTTTTTCTCCCTTAAATGTATTATTACAAAGGCATCAAAGCTTTTTCTTGCATTCCTGGTGTCTCAAATCTGAGCCATCTTGTTGCTCCATTTTCTAATTGCTCGTTTACTCGGGCTTTTATTCACCACCTGCTGTGAAATTAGAGTTGATTACTACACTTCTTGTCGAGCTGGCATTCGAAATTGCAGTATTTAAAAGTGGGTGTGAGAATCATACAAATAGAGGGACTGGGTGCTTAAATTTTTTTTGAGGGGGGACGAGTAATAATATACTCCGTAGTAAGGTGAACTATAAAAAGTTTCGAAAACTCTTAGTCCCGGAGAACGAGTGTCCCTGTTAGCCCTCTTTCCTCTACAAGAGTCTGTGGGTCAGAGTTATTTAGGAGAATTGAAGGCTTTTTTTACAAGATTTTTAAAGCCTGACAACAGCTACGTGAACTGCATACAATTTCGCAACTCTGGTCTGGACCACTTGACAAGCGATGCACAGATCTTTCAGCATCGTGCTTCATTTAAGTTGCCACCAAATTGGTGTCCAATTTTATTACTCTTTTCAAATTTTAATTGGATTTTATTCTTTTCAAAATCAATTTTATTTAGGTTAGCTGTCAAAAATAATTTTAATAAATTTGGAAAAATTAACGAGCATCACTGCAACCAATCCGTCTCCCTTGTGACGGATACTATCCGTTACAAGCTAGAGACGGAGCACATACATACCATATTAAGTTAATATGGATATAAGTGGGTCATGCAAACAGTCATCACTCTTCTTCTTATAATGATGACAAAATTGCATAAACATGGTCACGTATAAGTATGTGTGTGTTATAATGTTCCCAGCTTAATTAAAAATGTAACCATGTTGAGTAGTCTTAAAATGGGAACATATATGAACTCAGATAGTCACAATGCAATGAGTGTGATTTGTGTAAAAAAATGATAGTATCTTAATCTTAAATGTAATCATAATAACAATCATTTCTTTTGCAAATGAAAGACTCTTATAATGATAACAAAATTGCCTAAACATAGTCGCATATGAGTATAAGTTATAATGTTAACAGCTTAGTTGAAAATGTAACCATGTTAAAGAGTCTTAAAATAAGAAAATATATGAAAAACAAACACACAAAGTAGCCCACTTGTATCCATATTAACATAATATGGTATGTATCCGCTCCGTCTCTACCTTGTGACATGTACTACCTTGTGACGGATATTGCATGTCACAATTGAGAATTTGCTATGCTCATGTTTTTGTCTTTTTCTAAACAAAAAAAAGAAAAAAAAAAGAATACATTGTATTTATTCAATTTTCAAAATACAAACTCAAGCTCAGACACGTAAAATGTACAAACATCGTCTAAAGGCTCAAAAAATCAGACCCTCAATCTTCAACGATGTAATAAAAGTATATACATCTTAGGGCATTGTTAATATTGTTGCTTTTTCCTCATTTTTGAGTTTTTAAACCCTTCACATATTTCCAGATAACTATTTTTCATATTTTCTCTTGCTGTTAAACTCGCTAAAGTCTTTTTATTTAAGAACTTTTAAGTTGCTATACTCATTAGTGTACATTTCTTTTTAAAAAAAACATTGGCATGTGGTTTTGTAGTTCACATGACTACTTCGATTTATCTATTGATTTATATTTGGTGAAAATTACTTTGATTTAGTATTAGCATGAATTCGTTGTTAAAATCATTTGAAAGGTAAATGAGATAATACATTAGTACTGGCCAAACTGAATCAAACAGAAATAGAATAAAATGTACTACACTCATCCCGATTAATGTTACTAAAATACTCCAAATATGAAAAATGTAAAGAAGTTTGGGACTTAGGGCTAAAACTAGCCAACTAGTCAATAGGTCGAGTCCGGGTAGTTTAGACTGAGTTATTTTCAGTTTTAACATAATTCAGATCGAATTGGGACGAGTTAGGTTAATTGGGTCAATTTAGGTTCAAATAATTTTCAGATGTGTTATTGTGATCAAGTTATTAAGGATAATGGATTGTGCACGAAATTAACACTCGGTCGGGTCAAATTGACTTAGTCAACTCGAGTTACGTTCAACCTCAGATGATTAGTTCGGGTGTCAGATCGGGTACATGTCAGGTCAATTTTGCCAGTCATGCCCGGTCTACGAATACAAATTGCTTATAGAGTAGGGTTTGAACTCTGATCATTTTCTTAAGATATCTCATTATTAGACCCAAGACCTAACTTCTTTTTTACATGATTTATTTTCAAGAATTAAATGTAAAGTAAACTCAATTAAAAAAGTTATAAAAAAGCAAATTATAGTATTAAAAGAATCTCGAGTTGCTCAAAAATTATAGTAGTAAAGAACCCAAGCTTGGCTTATAGGAGTTGAGCTTTTATCAAGTCGATCTCAAATTGCTCGCAAGCTATCTCTTACTCTTGTCTCATTTCCGACCCCTTGTGGGGACAAAGGTACTCGTCTAACCAAGTTTTGATTTCGTATTTTGGTCTACCTCTACTTCTTCCCCCACCCACCCACTCAAAAGTAAAACAAAAAAGCTGACAAACTTGACCCGACCCGAACCGACAAAGAAGACTCGACACGCCGATGATCTGTGGCCCAAACCCGACTCAACCCGATATTAACTCGATATGATTGATGATCCGACAGTTATCAAGATTAATTTGATTCAAATGAAAGTGATAAGTTTAACTTAATGACAACTTAATTAACCAAATTAATGGTTGAAATTAAACTTATTTGTAAGAACCTCGAAGTAATGTGATAAAGTTACTAGACCCACCAATGAACCGATCTGGTACTTCAATTGAGCCGAAATGATCCGATTCAATAACGACCCAACTTGATCTAAAAGGGTATGTTGATTGATTGCTGAACCAGTATTACTCGAACATAGACTTGACAAAATGGACCAGCCCCGAATGACTCTACTCGAACCCGACCTGACACACGAACTGAAGACCCTTGATCCGACCCGAAATTTTATTGTTGCAAGTTGACTCGAAAATGACCTGAACCCGAAGTCTGTAGACCCAAAATGATTCGGCCTGAACCCGACCCGGTTGACTCGTTTGCTAGGTATACCCTAACTCGATGCGTCCTGATTGGCCCGATGTCATTTTTAGACCGTCTGCTCTCAGATGACGTATGAAAAATTTGAATGTCTTAGTTAATTTTTTTGAAATTTTCATCGTGTTAAAACATAATCTTCCCACTTAAATTTTGTAAGTCGTAACCGCAAATCCTGACTTCACCAAAGAGAATACTCATGTAACAAAGTTTTGATTTCGTACCTAGGTGTCGTGTACCTCGAGATTGAGTCGAGCTTATAGAGTTATTCTTGACCGCGCTCAACTTGACTTGCAAAGGACACGAACCGACTGTTGGAGTAAGTGTCCTCAACAATGGTGCGATCACAATAATTAAGAAATAATTATCAAAATCTCAGAAAAGAATGCAAGAGGGATGATTCTTTACTAAATGTCAACTGATCATCATTAATCGGTAATGATTGACTTACTAGGGTTTGACATTACTATCGTTTAACGGTGGTGATCAGTTAGTCCCCTTAGGTCACACCTAAAGGACAAACTCCCTTAATGGAAAAATTAATTAATTATATAATGATACGATTTAATTAAATCCTTAATTCAACGATTTGTGAGAACATTTTGTTAAGACAAAATACCATTTAGTAATCGAAATG
>JAOWBH010170322.1:0-10665 GCA_028566215.1 Silene coronaria
TTTAACTTATTTTAACTCGCAACACTGCTACTTTAAGTATGGACGCTACTATTTCAAGACGTAGGGATTATCCACTTCCCGATTCGATTAATAGAGAATTCCCTCGTGATAAACAATGAGATTCCTAAGTGAGTAAGTGACGGTAAAGATGGTCTACCTAATAAAATTCTACTAAAAGTAAGGTCTTACAATATTATAGTTTAAGACCGTTTCATACAAGAATTTATAAAAAAACGAAAATTTTACTAATAGTAAGGCCTTACAATATTATAGTTTTAAAACCGTCTCATACAAGAACTCGAATTCGTTGCGACATACCCTATTTATATATTTAACAATGGTTCAGGAGCTTGGTAATCATGGGGATGAGATCAGGTTCAATATTTGTTACAACAGTTGAAATTAGAGAGTGTTGTGGGTTTAGGCCTTTAGCATTTGTTACAGCACATGAAATCAAAGGGTGAGGTCAGAGGGTGTTGTTTGCTATCTTGCATTTAAGATTTGTTTGTTGTTAATTCAAATTTTTTAGCTGTTACGATTAATAATCATATTTGGGATTGTTTGTGTCGACTGTAATTGTTGATTACAATTGATTTGATTGCTTCAAGGTATGGTCCTAAACTCTGTAGTTCTTAAAGACTACCTGCTTGTGAATGCAGGTCTTTTCATAGGTTAGTGTTCGAGGAAGATGGCGATCGAGCAACGTGGGAATACCTATTGTTGTTGCTGGGATGAATATAACATTTATGCTCGTTCAGATGAACCACAATAGAATACCCAGAAATGTTCTTTGTATATACCGTAGGTTCTTTGTATAAACTCTAGAGAGTAGTTTTTCATTGTATATACACAATAGAATACAACAAGTCTTTCCAAATCATACGTACTCGAGAGTTTGAAACAGGGATGGCCCTTGGGCTCCGTGTGCATTGCACATGGAGGAACGACCCTTGGGTTCCACGCGCATCGCACACGGAGGAACAACTATACCCCTATTGTTGGTGAATAGAAAAACGAGCGAACATCTATAGTCATTATCTAATAATGTTTTTGCTTAAAAAATATGTAGCCATATTTTGTATCATTGAGATTGTATGCAAGGCAATCATTGAATAAAATAAATATTATATTTTTGGAATAGACAGAGATTTTAGGCTTTTTAATTATCAGAGTTATAATCTTAGTACTGTATGCATTTTTTTGTATTATTGTAAATGGTAATTTACGGCTTCAAACATTTACTGTTGGTTCTTTGTTGTTGAGGGAGTTTATGCTGAGGGTTAACTATTGAGGGAGTTTATGCTAGACCTGACAAACGGATCAGGTCGTGTCGGGTTCGTGTTCGTGTCAGCTTTAAACGGGTCACTACTACCCCAACCCTAACCCGACCCAATTACATAAATGGGTCATTTGTCTCAACCCTAACCCAACCCATTTAATTTTTCCATGACCCAACCCGACCTGTTTAACCCATTTTTCCCCATTAATCTTTTAGCTGGTTATTTTTAACCCACTTAACCAGTAAACCCACTAAAATAATAAAATAAAGTAAGCATCATGTCCCTATTATCCCAAAAATGATTAAAAAAAATGCTTATTTTTAAGTTGTTTGATTGGATTATTGATTCAACCCAAATATATTACGACACTTTTAAATAAATGGGTTATTCGTGTCGGGTTCGAATCAAATGAGCTCAACCCTAACCCCACTTGTTTAAGTTTCCGTGTCAACCCAATTGCTTAAATGGGTCACAACGTCTTAACCCTAACCCCCTAACTTCGTGTCGTGGTGTTTTCAGATCGGGTTCGCGTCGTGTTTTCGTGGTGTAAATAATTGTCACCTCATTTTGCTCCAACAAAAAAAAAACATATTTTATCGGATAGTTATATCTTTGTCCAGAATTAAAGGAGTCGTCAATTTAGACACCTTGTCTTCTCAAAGTAAATTAACTGTCAAAAGCAAAGAATCCTCTAGATTAGCAAGAGGAAGGGAAGACTTCACAAAGCTGACTTAAGAAAAGAGGGGAAAGGAGAGGTATGATCTCAGCTGAACACATTGTTTAAATCATGCAGGGAAACTGATACTATGCTCCCATCCTTAATCCCGGCCCAAGGCCTCATTTGTTTCATCATCTCCTTAGACCATCCTCTCTCATTATTATATCTCCATTCTCTCCTATTTCAATAAATCAAGATGTTGAATCACAAGGCTATGCAGTTGCTGGCTCTTAGTAGATCTTGATATTTAATATTGACTCATAAAGCAGACAGCATAGGCAACACAAGACTTATTTATTAACACAAATATAGTTTCTTACTTGCTTAGTTTTGGTTTCATTGTTTGCAGTGTCCAAGCGGGAATCGAATGCAAGATTTTCACACCATGGGTAGTTCGTTTCTTAGAGAGTGATTTCAATTGTGGGGAAGTTCTTCTATCAGAGTAATATATGTCATTGGAAATATTGAATTGCCCACCCGATGATGCCACATGGCCAGGAAGCCCAAAAGCACCATCACCAATTTTTCCAGTCCGCACTGTGACCACTGCCCCAGCATGAACACGAAGATGTTCATATTCTTTGTTGTCTAAAATTTCAAAGAGCATATGCTCATCTTGAAGATCAAGGATCAGCTTTGACTTAGCAATAGGCTTCTCAGACTCCCAAATGATATTCTCAATCCAAGATCCTTCCACCAACTCCTTGCTCTGCAAAGTAAGATGTTTAAAACGCTTCATGAAGTCGAGATTTTGACTCTCCTCGGTCACAAGCTCCTTCCTTGGAGAAAGATTTGAAGAACTCATAACCAATCTATCCAACCTCAAGAGTTGAGGGTGGTGCAGGGTCATTGAGCAACATGTATTGGCAAAAGTAGACATATCTCCAGGGTCAAAAGGCTCAACCGAGGAGGCAGACAAAGCAATGAGACTCCTAGTATCATTCCCATCTATTACACTTTTGCCATCAGAAAAAAGAAAGCCTGGTTTGTAGGTGATTTCTCTCTCTTCGGAAGCATCTACTTTAGAATCTAGTCCAGATAGTTCTACTTCACAAATCTCTGCCGAATTCTCGGTCACGGCAGGAGAATTTCCCCAAACAATTTTATCTTCCCAATCCTGCTGATCGAGTGAGTAAAATTCCTTAGACATGCATGACTCCCATTCAGCAGAAAAATCAAAGGCTGAATCCTTTCTCATAGGCTCTGCACTCAAACAAGAGTCTTTCCTCTCATCCCGAAAAGCACATGTCCCACTAAAAGGATCAAACTTAGCAAACTCTGAATCATCACCTAATATTGTTTTTTGTTCAGATGATGCTTCCACTAATGGGTTTTTGGTAGAAAAAACTTGGCAAGATCCTTTAAGAAATGCCTCCTCATCCGCTTCGAGCATGACTGATGAGTCAAGAGAAGTATACTTATCTGAGAAAAGAATAATGGATCACTAATAAAAATTCAATCACAACATAGAACTTGTAAACGACCCCAGTTCCTTCAGAATTAGACCATCTATATCAGACAGATAGGAAAGCAAATCTATGCACAGCCATTGCATTGCAGGAAACAACTTATAGAACAAGAACTTTGCAGCGAGATATAACTAACATATTGAACAAGAAAGTAGATTTGAAAAGAAAACCTAAACATGTTATTAACAATGATCATTCAGGTCCTAACTGATGAACACTAGGAAAAACAAAGTACCTTTAGAAACAGAATACTTATGTCCCCTTGCTGCAGCCTTCTTTAAGGGTTCACTGACACCAAATATTTCAGAGAATCGCAAAACAGGCATCCCATTTTCTACACACAATATAGGGAGTGGTGTTAAGCTTCTCAAATCCTCAGCATCTTCAGAAAAAGAAGATTCCTCCTGATGAACAATGAAACAGAACTTAACTTCGCTTGAAATAATGTATAAAATCAGCTTGTCATTTACTGAGCACTGAAAGTTTGAGTCAAGCCACCAAGCACAAACGAAATCAAATTACTGCGCAAAAAGCACTTTTAGCACATATTAATACTAGAGATAGTCACCAATAATAAATGTGCTGGTCCTATCTCGTTGGTTTTCGGAAAGAGAGGTAGTTTATTTTCAGGGGACTAAGTGTTCTATAAGCATTGAAGGACAAGGTGGATAACTCAAAATTACAAATTATCCCAAATCCGTGGAGGGTAATTGAGGGTATTTTCAATTTTTCATTGTAGGTCATCCGAAAACAGTCTGCTTAGCACATGGGCAAGGCTGCAAAGCTAAAGCTAAATAGTATCATTCTATATGCTGGATAATTCTTTACATGCATAAACAATCAGTTTAATACTTCATGAAAAATATAGAAGGATACAAAGCTAAAAGAGACCAATTACTCCTTCCATATTTTTCATCCTCTACGCTGGCCACCTAGTGGGATACTCGGAACTACTATCACTAAAACCTTATGCTTTAGTATTCCTGATTAACCATTACATTAATACCTCAAAGACCTATTTTATTCAAAAGGAAATAGAGGATATCAATCAAAGACACCCAAGGGTAACAGACTAACACCCAAGTGTAAAAAGACATAAAGAGGTGACAGCGGCATAAAACATAGAGCTGGATAATTGTGCTTATAAGCTGCCTTTAGTTATTTTTATCTATGAAGGAAGAAAAGTCCAGTGCTACTGAGAGAGGAAGACCAGACTCAGCCTATACAGCTCCTTCAAGCTGATTCTGGACTTTGAACACGTAGAAGCAATAGCTAAAGGAACCATTTTCCAATCTTCGTTAATCCTACCCTTTTTATCGCTCTCCTTCCAGCAAAAAAATAACATCTCTAGCTTTACAAGAATGTACCCAACTAAAGCCAAAAAGAGAGAGATGATAAATGCCACAACGCCAAGAATCAAGGGCATGAGAAGAAAAGGGCATCAATGGATTTTTGGCCTCACAACATTAGAAACTTTTGACAGCAAACTGTGGTTTTTCCTCTTAAGCATATATCCTATGTTGCTACAGCCAAACAAGCAAAAATCAGGGGAAGGATTAAGGGAGCCTTTCACATACAAATTGAAGTGATTAAGGAGTCAACAAAACAGGTTTTCTAAGAAGATCGTCGGAATTCTTCACAGATAAAAGCTGAGTAATTATGTAACCAAATCAACCTGCTTTGTTTGGGGACAGGCAGACCGCCAGCCCATTCAAACTTTTTATCCGTTTCCTACGATGAGTGAATTTCTCATCCTTTTTTCTAAAAGCATTTAATTTCTCATCCTCGTGCAGTTATGCCTACTAGATCTCCCAGCTTACATTTATACCAACATGAAAAGCTAAACAAAAACTGAAAGTTAAAAGTCAAGTGTGATTAGCTCCTGCCCACCAGCAGCCATACCAGTCAAAAAGAAGATATGTAATTAACAAGTAAACCGGTACACTCAATTATAGACACCAATTGTACCTCGAGAGGGCCGACAAAACCGGCAGATTGATCCGCACCAG
This sequence comes from Silene coronaria, assembly GCA_028566215.1. Lineage (NCBI taxonomy): Eukaryota > Viridiplantae > Streptophyta > Magnoliopsida > Caryophyllales > Caryophyllaceae > Silene > Silene coronaria. Next base: position 5,477 of record JAOWBH010170322.1, read on the forward strand.
AAGACAATTTTCCATCAAAAACGGTCACACCATCTTCAGGCTGCACATCTGAAATAAGCTTTCATAGTAAGTTCAAGAAAGTATGAAAACCAAAAGATCAGCCATAAGAACAAATGTATGGGAGTCTTAAAAACTGGGACAGGAACCTCTTATAAAATTTACACTCCAGGAATTTCAGAGGTGTTTTGGTTCAGATTATGGAAAAGATAACAACAAGACTACCACAGCGCCTCATGGTTCTCCCAAATTGCAAGGTAAGGGGGTCGGATCACACAGCCTTACCCTTACTTTAGCAATACAAAAAAAGTTGTTTCCCTTTGACCCAAGACGAAAATTGCGTCGAGAGAACTGTATGGAAGGACTACTACAAAATAGAAAGCAAAATAGGAATCAAGGAACGAAAATGAGAAATTGCAGGAAAGGAATTCCAACAGTAAATTATTTGTTTTGGTTTGGTTAACTAAGAAAGTCATTCTGTAGTCTCTCTCTCCTTTCAAGATACATTTGATGCCGCTACCAGTCTCCAATCTCCTAAACCTTACACCAAATACCCAAGCCTTGGGATAAATGGAGTTGAACCAAAGTTCAGATTGGAAATCTTGGCTGCCTATGGTGGTAGGTAATTATGTGGCATGCACTATTTCTCACTTTCGAACTTCCGTCTTCCCCCAAATTCCCTTTGAATGTGCACACGGAGGATGATAAGGTCCTGGACGTGAGGTTATAATAATGAAGTAACTAAGAGGGTGCTGGGATAATTATGGGTGGATAAAAGCAGAAGCTTCTGGGAGTAGCAGGATGGTTGGTGGGATTATGGTGATTAGAAAAAAGCTGTTAGCGGGATGCTTCTGGCTGGAGGAATCTAATGAATGGTGATTGTAATGTTGAACACTAGACCAAAAAGTGGGATTTTATGGGGTAATAATATGAGGTAAGAGCTTCAATGAAGAAAGAAGGGTTCGCTGGAATTGCAAGCATAAAATGAGGAACGGAAATAAACAAAAGGAATTTTGATTCAAAGTCCAGCACTTTGCATTGCCCAACCAAATGCCCTCATAAATTAAAGTATAAAGAATAATAACAACTCGAGCACCCTTTCCCGTTCCACTCCAACCCTTTCACGATGACGTGAGTCTTCTCCGCTACTTTGATGTAAGTTAGTATAAAATATGATTAATGATGCCCAAAGATGTCAAAAACTGTAACAACCTGGTACTGCAATTTCTTGGTTAGCTGAATCAGTATGCACCAGCTCAGGTATATCACCTCCATCTCCTGTGCTTGGGTTAAATCCAGCTTCAGAGACCACACCCTCATTATTTTTGTTGTCATCATCACCATCGTCATCATCACCATCGTCATAATTTTCATCATCAAAAACAGATGATACTAAAGCTGTTGCTGATACATCAACAGACAGAAAATCTTTTTTTGGCATCAGGTGATCCTCCTCAGTAACAGTCTCAGTCTCTGGACCCTCATATTGCTCCTCAATATCTTCATAGTCAACTGCGTCTTCAGCCTTTTCATCGTAATCTGAAGGAAAAAAAGTGGCATTCTCAATTAATAGGACATATTATATCTATAGCAATTAAGTAGACAAATAATGAAATAAAGTAGAGCATAGCATAAAGAACTCTTAGGCACCATCAGTGACCATGGCCAATAATGACAACATTACCACAAGGCCTAAGGGTCAAGGTATCCTGCAATTGTGGAGTACCAGGTAGGGTGAGGGGGAGGTCAGACGTTCCTAGTCTTACACCTTACACAAACTCACAAAGTGTGTATTTCCGAATGACATAATGAAAATTGCACCGAATGACGACTACTTCAGGGTAAAAGCAACTTATCATATGTTGACACAAAGGTTTCGTTTAAAATAATTCACAATGGCTTTCAAGGTTCACAGGTAACGGGGCTCCTAAACCAAAGAAAGACATATAAGAATTTTACCAGCATAATACAATATTTAAACAAGTCAAGTAAAAGTATTTCTGATCTAATAGCCAAGTAAAAAAATTGATAAATTCGAGAGAAGTCATGAAAAGAAGGGGGAAAAAATAGTGGCTCAAGATACAGATATAATAACAGAAATTACATATGAAATCAGTAGTCACCTTCTACACCAATAGCAGCAGCTGGAGTCTCAGGAGATTTTCCTGACAGCTAAAAAAGGTTAACTATTAATATTCCAAATGAAAACACCACTCTTGCCCAAAGCTGGAAATAAAAGTGGAAGAAACGATAACAATACATCGATGTCAACGAGAGATGGTCCAAGTGTGCCAGCCAGTCCATCAATATGCTCTTTTGCATCCTGCAAGATCAAAGAAAGGAGCGTAAAAAAGATCTCCCATGAACACCCAGCACAAGCAGCAAGTGACTGAAACTAGCATACAAGAAAAAAAAAAAAAAAAAAAAAAAACACCAACCACAATATTAACCCAATGCGTCAAGGATTACCACATATAGCGGGGTAAGTCAGGTTGGATCACTTGGATGTACAGATTGCACAGAACCTTACCTATGTTAACAACACATAGATGCCTTTTCAAGATGACCATAACGAAAAATGTGTCAATAATTGCACATTTGCACCGAATGACGGCTAGTTTAGAAGGAAAAGCACACTCAAGTGGCCCATTGTGCTTTATTCAATCAAAATCCAAAACCTAAGAAAAACCTAAGCCTTCGCTCCGTAGAAAATTACACCCATATCAAAATATTAAAAAAAATTAATACAGAAAACAAAGATCTAAATGGAATACCAAAAAGTGATATAAAACACTAGCACCGGGTAGACTAAAGTGAGAGCTGGCAGAGCCCACAATTATGAACAATATTTTCAAAATGAAAGAGAAGTGTCAAACAACAATTCAACCAACTACATTATCAAAAGCACAAGGTGGCACACTGATACCTTATCAAGGTAATCAACTTCAAGTTCACCAGAATTGTCAACATTTCCAAACATAAAACCCAGCAGGCGACTGCCTCCACTTGCTTCCTCATACTCTTCATCATCATCTACCAAATAGTAAACACGTTAACAATAACCGTAAAGATGCTAAGATAAACCCCGTGAGGTCATCGTGGTAATCATAATGAACATGCGTCAACACTTGCATGTGAAAAAAATAGGGTTATTTAATGAGATTAATCCAACCTATGCCTCCCCTTCTCAAATTACCCCAACCTATGCTTTATCTCATATTAACCCCATCTTTGCACTCATTTTTCTCGTATTAGACCAGGCTTAAATTTTACCTCTTGTAACCGGTGAAGTTATAAATCAACAGGTTTCTTTCTTTTGTTAACACGTTACTTCTACTTCTCCCTCCATTACTTTTCTTCCCCTTTATTTATTCTTTAATTTCCTGCTCTCCAACCATACTGAACCAAACTCCATTAATCTATGCCCAACCCAGAAAATTGATTATTTAAAAGACCCAATTTACAATCTTTATGTAATGGCCTTACAGTATTTTCTTAAATTTTCAACTCATTACTTAATTCTCTATGCTAATATTCAATTCCAGCTTTTATTTATCAAAACAAAAACAATAATGAGAAATGTGAACATTTGAGTTGCAATCTATATATATATATAGAGAGAGAGTATTGTGTAAGTAACTAACTAAATATTGTTCATGGTGCAAGTAATATAAATAATACGGACAATTTAACAACACAACCTAACTACATAGCATCATCAAATACAATTCAACCAAAAGTTCAGATATCAATAGCAATAAGCAATAAATAGAATTATTAACAACACAACCCATTAAATTACAAGAAAGAAGCCTTGCGGTTGTATTTTAGCAGAAATAGTTGACATTCGTTGCTCGAAGAACTGATGAATAATGATTCAAGCGTTAAAGGAGCTCAGATTAACCAAACCCAAAACCTACGGATTTATAATTAATTACAAATGTTACAACCAACCCATCACAATAATCACCGTTTAATTAATTCACCTAATACAACATACAGCTGGAAATTACAAAGACGAATAGAAAATTAAAAAAATATTAAGATAGCAGAATTAGGGTTTGGGAAATTGGGGAAGAATGATAATTGAAAAACTGACCAGGAAAGACGAAGTGGTGGCGTACATATGACATCAGACAGTGGCGGGGCGGTACCTGTGATTGCGAACAACAATAGTGTTGGAAGGAAGGAGAGAGAGAGAGAGGAAAGAGGAATGGCGATTGGGGATTTTGGTAGTCGACAGAAATGGAATTGAGGATTGTGAGGGGATTGAGAGTTTAATTAAGGGGGTGTGGAGATCAGATGAAGAGGATGAATACATGAAGAAGACGGTGTGGGATATTAATATGAGATTCTCCTAGTCAACAACATGTATCATGAGTATTAATAAACAGGCCCCCGTTTAATAAAAGCTTTGACTCAATCCACATCAAAATACAATGTTAACTACGTACTATATATGGCACAATAATGAGTCAAGTCAATCGTTGGGTTAAAAACATTATCCGTTGCGCCATAAGAGGGTACTACTTCATTAGCGATAGATCAAAAATAACAGCAGAGTTTGCCAGCGGTGGTAAAAGAGACGACCAGCTGGACTTACCCAACACTCTCAGCTCAACATGAGCTAAGGCATGAGCTACACAATTGTTTAACCTATTGGTATGCGACCATAAAACCGTCTTAAAATTATTACAAAACAACAAAATGTCATCGATAACAAGGGAGTAACCACTTCGGCCCGTGCTTCTTTTAGTCAAAGTCTCGGTCACTTGTAGACAATCACTTTCCACCATCACACACCGGTGTCCCCTTGACTGAGCTTCCTGAAGTCCATCCAGCACCGCAACTGCTTCTACAAAGCATGGCTCCCACACCTCATCACGGACTACAGCTGCCCCCCATAAGACTTCCTTATTCTCATCTCTGCACATTATCCTCGTACTCACACCCACGTCATCTTTAACACCTACATCCACGTTGATCTTTACATAACCCGCTTCAGCCGGCCTTCACCCCTCGTTCTCCCCTGCGCCCTCCCTTTTTCCCTTCCTATGTTTGCTCCGTCCACCTAAAATGCTCCCCTCCCCAGCTTCGTGTAACACATCCCAAACTCGCTGCACAATTCTGTTCGGTTCCACCCCATTCCCCTCAAATACTACCTTATTGCGGTGCTCCCAGATTGCCCAACA
>JAOWBH010170333.1:0-10665 GCA_028566215.1 Silene coronaria
GATCGAGCGCTCTTGCGCCGAAGATGAACGGGGCTAAGCGATCTGCCGAAGCTGTGGGGGTGGAAGTCATCAGTTCGAGCCTGATTATCCCTAAACCCAATGTGAGTTTTTCTATTTTAACTTGCTCCCCAAAAATAAAAAGGAGGTTCATGGCTAAGGGGAAAGATGGTGGGTGGTGTAGCTACCGAGATCAATGCGGTCAACTATGTCTCTCCTAGAAGAGGTTTTGATGGAATGAAACTCTAATATTATTATTCACTGTATCTCAACTTGTATAATTTTATTAATATCTTATTAATTAATACTTATTAATATTGCTCGAAATCGTTTAAGAAAGTTGGACTCTATGTAATCGCTCGAAAAAAATCTCATTTAATAATATAGATAGATAGACAGATATTAGATTTAATGCCCGTGCGATGCACATGCCTATTTGTAGTGTTCCGTCGTATATGATGTAGTAATGAACAGTGTTAAAAACTTATAGTGTATGCATGATTTGAACTATGTATATGATATTTATTTGTATGGTGTTCTACTCAGTAATGGAATTGATGTTATGATTAACTAATTGCAAATTTGGCATATTTATTTTAGAATCTTATAGTACTCTCTCACGTTGAATCGACTATAAGAGCATCCACAACAACAATAAGTAATAAGGTAGGTTTGTTTGGTCTGGTTTAAACTAAAGTTAAAACTAGTAATATCAGTAAGGTTAAGGATGGATTTGGGCACTCTTGGCATTTTATTAATAATAATGATCTTAATGATAGAGGTAGGATTTGGGTTATTTGGGATCCCACCCTGTTTAGTGTTAATGTATGAGTAAAGAGATACAAGTGATACACCTGGATATGAAGCATTTGCAGACTGGTGTATGGGTATAATAAGGATGTGAATAGGAAAAGTTTATGGCATTTTGTCTTGCAGTGTAAGAGTATTATTACTGGTCCCTGGCTCCTCATGGGGGATTTCAATAATATCCTACATGCTAGAGAGAGAATTGGTTCTGATGTTACCTAGGCAGAGATTCATGATTTTCATAATTGTGTTGATTAGTGTGGCCTTTATGATCTTGTTTCCCAAGGTTCACATTCTTCACCTGGAATAACAAGCAGGAGGATACCAGGAGGGTGTTCAGTAGAATTGATCGGATGTTGGCCAATGATATGTGGATTCTCAATGGACCTTCAAGGGTGGCCTTTTTTTTACCTGAGGGTCTGTTTGATCATAGTCCATGTATAATTGACCTTTGGGAGGATCTGGACAAAAAGAAGGGAAGCTTCAAATATTTTAACATGTGAGGGAAAGATGAGAGATTCTTGGAGATCTGGCAGTCTCAGATTAGGGGTATTAAAGCATTTTAGGTAGTGAAAAAACTTAAATTGCTTAAGAGCATCCGCAAAGGTGAGCCTCCCTATATTTTCTCTTTCCTTTTCTTATACGTCCACCTCATTTTCCACTAACTTTTTCATTGACCCTCCCCAATTTATATCTACATCTATGCAACAATGGGGTTCCCTAACAATATTAATTTACACCCAAAATCTTGGGAACCTCCCCAAAAGCAACAATAATTGACTTGCTTTTTCTTTGGGGACCTTCCCTCAGAATAGAGGAGCCCCATAATATGGGAAGGCATGTGCAAAGGTGAGACTCCCCATTTGATAAAAACGAGGCATTTGGGGAGGTAAATTCTCACCTTTGCGGATGCTCTAAGAGACCTCTAAAAGATCTAAACAAAGAGGCTTTTGGTGATATTATTAACACAGCTAAGGTGGCCTAAATGGTACTTAGGATATCCAAGTGAGAATGCATAAGGATCAATGTGACCCTACAACAAGATGAAAGGATTGTTGTTGCTTCTTTTAAGGAGTTAGATGAGGCTAGGAATATGTTCCTTAATCAGAAAGCTATTCTTTAGATGTCTTGTAATGATGAGAACTCCCACTACTTCCATAGCTCAATCAAAGCTAGAAGAGCCCAAAACAAAGTCCGTAACATCAAAGATCAGTTTGGTGCTACTTGCTCTGATAATGATGCTATTGAACAGGCCTTCCTGAATTATTACAACTTCCTCTTGGGTAGCACTCATGCCACTGAGAAAGTCTGTATGGGGGTTGTCAGGAGAGGCAAGTGTATGAAACCTACCCAGGCACTCAATATGATTAAGGAGGTGTCTTGTGATGAAATTAGGAAAGCTCTTTTATCCATTCCTATAGATAAAACTCCTGGTCCTGATGATTTCACCTCTGGGTTCTTTAAGGACTCCTTTGACATTGTTGGTAATGATGTAATTGATAGTCATTCAAGAATTCTTCATGACTCGTCAACTGCTTAAGCAATGTAATGCTACTATAGTGGCTTTGATTCCTAAGAAGGATAATCCTGAGTCATTCATGGACTTTAGGCCGATCTCTTGTTGTAATGTGTTGTACAAGGGCATATCTAAGGTTATTTGCACTAGATTGGCTGGATTTTTGACTGAGATTGTTAGTAGTAACCAGAGTGCTTTTATTCAAGGGAGGGAGATTGTTAATAGCATTTTCATCTGTCAGGACCTGATCAGACTGCATAATAGGAAAACCTGCTCACCTAGGATCATGATGAAAATTGACCTTAGGAAAGCAGATGATTTCATTGAGTGGGATTTACTGGAAGACATGTTATGGGCTTTGAAGTTTCCTTCTGTGATGATTAATTGGATCATAGAGTGTGTATCAACACCCACTTATACTCTCTCTTTGAATGGGTCACAGTTTGGATTATTTAAGGGGAGGAGGGGGTTAAGACAAGGGGACCCAATGTCCCCCTTGCTCTTTACCCTGTGCCTTGACTATCTGACCAGAATTCTTGATGTGGTTACTCTAAGGCTAGAATTTAGGTTCCAGTATGAGAGCACTGGTCACCTTATCTTCTGCTTCTGGCCTCACAATGAATAAGGACAAGTCTGATGTTTACATGAATGGAGTTAATAATATTGATGCCGATAGTATTCTTGCTTTATCTGGGTTCCGGGGAGGAAGCTTCCCCTTTAGGTACCTGGGAGTTGATATTTCATATAAGAAGTTAACTAATTAGCAATGCAATAAACTTGTGGATAAACTGGTGCTAAGAATTAGGAGTTGGGGGTCCAAAAAATTAAGCTATGCTGGTAGGCTAATCCTGGTAAGGACTGTTTTGTCACAACTCCATTGTTATTGGGCAAGGATCTTTTTATTACCCAAACTGGTTATTAATAAAGTTGATAGTATCTGTAGAAGCTATTTGTGGTCTGGAATTGCTGATCATCGTAAAGCTCTTGCAGTAGCTTAGGCTACCTGCTGTTTGGCTAAAGAACATGAGGGACTTGGCATAGTCAATTGTTACCACTGGAATATTGCTAGTATTGGGAAGTACTCTTGGTGGGTGGCCAATAAAAAAAATAGCTTGTGGGTTAAATGGATTCATCATATTTATCTAAAGCAAGCTGATTGGTGGTCTTACAAGCCCTCAGTTAACTCCAGTTGGACCTGGAGGCAAATCTGCAAACTGAAGGATAAATTGCAGAATGGATTCCTCTCCAAGAACTGGTTTGCTGAGACTTATGATACTAAGATTGTCTACAACTGGCTCCTGGGAGATGGGGTGAAAGTAATTTGGTACTCCATTGTTTGGAATAGAATGAGTTTGCCTAAAGTAAATTTAATCAGCTTGTTGTATGCTAGGGATAAATTGCTTACTAAGGTGAGACTTCAAAAATTTAGAGTGATCACTGATGGTCTGTGCTTCTTCTGTGGTACATGTCAGGAGGTCCAGAAACATCTATTTTTTGACTATATCTTCAGTGGACAATGCTTACGGCTTGTCACTGCATGGCTTAATATCAGCTGGACTGGACATTTTCTGGATTGGATTCTAAAATAGAGGTGTAGAAGTTTGTTGTAGAAACAGGTGATTATGGCTGGTATTGCTAGCCTAGTTTACTTTATTTGGTTGGCCAGAAATCAAGCAAGACTCGATGAGGCTTTGATTTGTCCCAGAATGATTTTGAGTAGGGTTCAAGAATTTCTGAAGTATAGGTTGCACATTTTGAAACCTGAATCGTTTACTATTAAAAAAAGAAGTTGGCTTTGTAATAGGAAATTGATTAATTAGTGTAGAATAGTGGTTGTATGATCCATTATGTAAGTTTATGATCCATTGAGCTTAATGAGAACTTTTACATTCTACCAAAAAAAAAAGAAAATATCAGTAATAGTAATAGTAATATTAGTATCAATAATTATTGATTTTAATAGTCATAATATTCATTTTAAAAACAATAATAATGTTGATTAATTTATAATATTATAAATATTAATAATATTGATATAATAAGTACTAATATAATAACAGTAGTAATAAAACAATAATATAATAATAAATAATTAATTAATTATAATATAATAATATTATTAATAAATAAATAAATAATTATAATGATATTAATAAAAATTATTAAGTTTTAGATTAGTATAACTAAAATGGGCTGAACTTAGTGGAGCTGAACTGAACAAAACTGAATGTAGTAGTGTTGAGCTAAGTTGAGCTGAACCGAACTGGATTGAACCGAACCGAATAGAGCTGAACTGAAAAGGCTAAAAATAAGTTAAGCTATAAAGAGCAGAGCCATAATAAACCTCGACTAATCATCCTAAATGGAGCCCAAACTCTTAACTATCAACATAATGGAAATTGACTAATGGGCAAAGAAAAACGACGTTCATATCCCACACAAGAGATACTTCACCAAAATAAATTTTATGTTAGTTTGATTTCTTTTATATCTAACATAATACATGCGAGATCTCTTGAGTTGGCAAAATTTTAATAATTAGCCTTTTTTCTTAAAATTACTCTCTTTAAGTTAAATTTAGCTCTATTTTTATATGTCCAGATCAATTCAAGCACATTAAGTTCAGTTCAGATTAATTCAGTTCATCCAGTTTCAATACAAAAGAACAAGGCCTAGAGCGAGTATTATTACATCATAATAAGTTAAGTTGAGAAAAAATAAGTTTTTACAAGTTCACTTAAGATGAATTAAGCTCCTACAAGTTTAGTGCAACTCCTTTAAATTCAGTGCAAAAAATTAAGCTCAATTTATATCTATTTTTCTATAAGTTAAGCTATAAGCTCAATTCAGTGAAAGTAAGCTCTTATAAGTTCGTTCAACTTCTATAAGTTCAGTTCAACAAAATTAAGTGTAAAAGAAGGTACTATTAAAAGACATTACAAACTGGCCCGGGCATCGCCCGGGCATTAAATCTAGTATATATACTTAAAATAGGAACTTTTCGAGCGATTACAGAGAGTCCAAGTTTTGTAAACTACTTCTATTGTTTTAATAATTGAATTAGTTTTAAACTCGTGCAAAAAATGCACGGGTCGTAATAACACACAAATAGGATGCTATAGGCCCATATATTGTATATTAAACTAACTAAAGCCCACTAAAAATAAAAATAAAAATCTACGTTCTGTTCACTTTTTTTGTGTATTATAGCTCATTTTCCCTCTGTTCACTTTTTTTGTGTATTAGCTCACTTTTTTTTGTGTATTAGCACATATTTTTTTTATTATTAGCTCATTTTCTCTCTGTTCACTTTCTTTGCGTATTAGCTCACTTTCTTTGTTTATTAGCTCATTTTCTTTGATTATTAGCTCATTTTCTCTCTGTTCAGTTTCTTACTGTATTAGCTCATTATTTTATGTGTATTAGCTCATTTTCCAGTCTCCCGATCTGCCAAATTAAAAGAATTCATCAGGCAAAACTATAAGAATGGTCGAGGAAGATTACTCTTGCTAGACAATAAACAGTACAGCATATCTAAAACTATGACTTAAAACTGATAGAGTATTTGTTTGAGTACTTATCACCTGATTTAGAACTCAAAAGGTAGAAGAAGAGAGACGGTAATAAAGAGCCAAAATGTTCACAAAAGCTCACCTTCATTGCTCGTACTACTCCACAAAAAAGCTCCAAGAAGAAATCTCATAGTAAGTGCTATCCAATATCTTGTAATCATGCCAATAGCTAGCATGTTGAATATAACTCTACAATGAACGAAAATGTAAACTCAGAGATGAAACCAAACAATAGTGATATGAATATGCCTATGATAATGTGAGAAGAAAAGAACAAATATGAGTACTCACACTGCCATCATGCTTCATATCAGGACAGTCTTTCGACAATGGTGATCAGCCACTATGCTCCACAAAAAAGCAGCCATAAATCGTCATGTCATTTTGTGCTCAAATGCCTAATCCATTACTTACAATAAGCTAATTCATAATTAGAAAGCACAAAGCATGAGCTTATAGGAAACAAGATAAAGAGTAATAGGCAGGGTAGATATAACATTCTTGAAGCAAAAATCCACATTTTAGAGTGTTTCTCCCAGCGACCTTAGATTTTGTTTTGATATATCAATGGTAAATCATTGCATCACTCAAAAACTAAAACTAGAGTTATTAACAGCATAAGATGAAAAAAAATAAAGAGGGATTCACAAAGGTAACAAACCACTGCCGGTTTTACATGATGAAGTACTTTGAGTTTGTTTAGAACACCGTCAAAGCCTGGCTTAAGTAATTACTTAGTGAAAGGACCTTATTGGTTCAATTTTGATAACTTGGCCCCTTTACACTCTTCTCTAGTGAACCAGCATAACAAAAACTAAGCATATCTTGAAGAAAAACTCAAACAAGTAGAAGTTAAGCCTCAAAATGACACAAATTGTGATGAAAAATTACAGACATATACAAGGCAGTTGCATAAGCATGTCATAGTCATTTCAACAATGATAAGTTTGCAACATGTGAGTTCGATATTCGAAGACGGAACATCCTGGAATAGTAGATGTTATCAAACTATTATTCGAAAGTGGACAAAGAAAGCAAAAATAGATATCAGTAGGACACTTTAGCAGCTGTATGATGAATGGCAACGGTGCATCCTTCAATAGAAGCCAAGTTCTACAATTTGAACACACTTTATGCACGAAGCCATCAAGCGATTTTTTGGACATAGATTGTGGTCTAAAATTGCAATGAACAAGAACAATAGTTTATGCAGAGAAGAAAAATATAAGAAAAGCTGAAAATGACGAAAAGAAAAGTGAACAGAGAGTTGGGCACCGTTATTCAGAGTTGGGCATTGCCATTCAAATGGATATGAACAAGGGATTCATAAGTATCTTCCTGGTCGATATTAATTGACATACCAAAATTTACAAAATGATCAAACTCCCATTAATTTATGTATAACAAAGCTGGAGTTGAAACTCTTTAACCCGGAACAACCTAATAAACTTCAACATTCGAAAAATCTTCAAAAAAAATCCCCAAATTTCATTAAAAAATTGAAGACAACTCAAAAAAGGCATAAATTTTTTTCAGTGTAAGAATACCATCTTTGAAACACCTAATTAATAGTAAATCAAATAAGGATAAAATTCGTACTAGCCTGAGTGGAAGAACATCAACAATGACATCAAAGTAAGCCGAAGATTAATGACAGAAAATTGAGACCGAAAACTAACCTACAAATCAATCATATAAAATAAGAAGATAATATTAACAAATATATATGAATACAAACCTACTGGTATATGTTTAGATCCGCTAAAATTGAGACCGAAAACTGGATTGAAAGTAAGATGAAGGATAAAAATTAGTGTTTCGTTGTTGATGTTTACCTTGGACGAGTTGTGTAGAGGGATAACATAGAAGATGAAGATCTCTATTTTCTAGACAGATTAGTGGGACTGATGTTGCTTGTTTGTCTTGGTTTCTTCTTGAATTGGAGCAATTGCGACTTCTTTGGATATTGAAAATTTCAGATTTACTGGGGAAATAAGAGGGGATTTTCTAGGTTTAGTTGGGAAATAAGAGGGGATTTGCTTGGTTGCAGCAAAAATTTAAAACCAAATGTTTTTTGCGCCTTTTTTTTTAACCAAAGGCGACAGTAAAGGTGGGGTATTGGCAACAATTGTTTATGTTGTTGCTTTAAAATCAGCACTTGGGCAACAAGTATCAATATTTGTTGCACAAAAAAGTATTTGGGTGGCATAAAATTATGTCGTTGCACAAAGTGTCTGCTTTAGCAACAAATAAATGTTTGTCGCCCATGCTAATATTATTGTGCGACGAATCTAAAATTTGTTGCCCATATTAGACTGTGTTGTCGGCCAAATCAATTTTTCTTGTAGTGTTAATAAGTTTGTTAGGATCAAGCAAATATCTATACAGTAACTCGGTCCCATTAGTAACTTAATGAGCTTTATTAAGATCACCCCAAAAATTACCTTTATTGGGAGATTTAATTTCTAGTTATCTCTCCAATGTCATTGATTCCGAGTTCAATGTTTCAATTTTTATTGAAGTTTCATGTTCCTTTGAGGTTTGAAAGTCCATTAATGTTGGTACACTGATGTATCTTCAACCATAGAAGCTTCACCCACCATTAATGGTAAAAATTGATTTAATAGTTGTTAATTATGATTGAAGATGAGGAGATATAATAATTGATTGAATAATTTAGATGGAAAAAATGAATAAATGATTGCATAATGAAGAAAATTGAAAGTAGTTAGAAAGAAGTGGGAAGTAGTTAGAGAGAGAAGGGAGATTGACTTGTATTACCTTGGTTTTTTTTATTTAGGTTTTACAATTGTAATTGATAAAAAGACTAAAATAACCCTGGTTGTACAATGCTACTGCACAACCAGATGTATAATCTATGAACTGGTAGTAACATGCGCTATCATTAGAAATATGAGCAATAAATGAGCGTGATTATGAAAGAGACATTATTATAGATTTTTAGCGTGAAATGAATGTAATTACATAATTAGTCACCTCCAAACATCGTTACTATTAATGAAATTAACATAAATGTTATGAATAAAGATAAAAATAAGAGGAATATGCATAGAGAAGGAGAATAGAGGGAAAAAATGTTATTAACCTTGATACCTCATATGCATGAGATATGACTACTATATATAGTGTACAATATTTGATAACGTATGGAATGATAAATGTGTAACGGACATTCATCAATAACATATATGTTATAACACTCTCCCTTGAATGTTCGTTATTCAAAACTATATATTATCCCCCGATGCGCATATGATGCTGCCTCGTTAAAAACCTTACCAGGAAAACCTATTGGGAAAAACCACGGTTAAGGAAAAAAGAGTGCAGCGCGCATTTTACTCCCCCTCATTATTGCATCCTTAGATTTTGCTGACTTGATCCATGTTGTGATAAAAAAAATCTCTTTGGAATAATATACATCCATATTTTATGAGCTTTGTGTCTTCAAACAATAGGAATTGTCAATCATTTGAATCATCACACTTCTTCAAAGCTTTGATGGTTATTTATAACGAGTCTTGAATTTTTACTTCAAATAATACGTTGACTGTTATAGTTTGATATAATTTCAACCATTCTCGTTAGTAAGCATAACTTTAATGTGGCTTGCACTAATGGTCATATATCAGCATCACTATAACAATGCATATAGTGTATATATGGACTTATTATGCTACCTCGTTAAAAACCTTGCTAGGAAAAATCCAATGGCACAAAAACCTAGTCAAAGGAAAAAAGAGTGTAGCAGTCATAGATTAGTTTAGTTTGTTCTCTTATGAGAGAATCAATTTGATCACTGAATAAGGCATTTAAAATCTTCAGTGATTTTTCTTTAATAAATCATCTGATCTTATAGATAAATATTCTCAATATAAGTATTTATTACACTAGTCTTTCGATCATCATGCATGATACTTCTGGACCATGGATTATTTCACATGTAAGTGTACAATCACTCTAATTCTCGTAGATTTTTAAATTTCAGGTTAAGATAACATTTACTTATTTCACATAAACTCTTCAAGAGTATTGGTGTTATATTTTGAGATTAAAACATAAATCTACGTCAGACAAACCAATAATGCCCAATTGTGTTCAATTCTTGTACTCATATATCTGCAATCACTGCGTCGAGATTCATATTTTTAATCATAAATACTCGAAAAACTCAACTGATCAATAACATGATCAATTGATATAATTATAATACACTCCTTTAGGGAGTTCTCAACTATGTGGGTATGTATTTCCACTTATACATATATTCGTGTTTGAGAAAAGATATTAACCATGTGCATGCATATGATGGTCACCTAAGTACTAAATGACATGTTCTATAATAATACAATGTTGTAATTGATATATAGTAATGCAGATAATATGCAAATAATGAATTTACTTTCTATATGCACATGATGATGACGACTCAATAATGCTAACTCCAGAGTATACTTTTTAATATTCATGATCATGAATGGACTTCAAGTCCAAGATAGATTTCAAGTCTATGTTCATCTTCATGGATGGATTGCAGGTCAAAGATAGACTTCGGGTCTATGGTAGACTTCAGGTCTATGAGCTCATTTCTGATCATCAATTGTGTCGACAATTGCAATGGACTTTCATTTTCATATACAAGATCCCCATTATATATAGTCCATTAAATTTCGCACATAAATTGTTCGGTTCCATAACAATTTAATTTCTTTATTTCTTAATATTTTCAGTACTTTTCAATGATATCTGAATCCA
>JAOWBH010170344.1:0-10664 GCA_028566215.1 Silene coronaria
CAAAATGACCCGTTAGTTTGGAGCAAAACATGACCCGAACGGGTCGACCGGTTGGATCAAAGACAAATCATAAAGTTTATAAAAATATTAATATTCATATATTATATTTGAAATAATAATAAAAAATAATTAGTTTTTGTACTTTTAATTACAAAAAATAACTAAAAAACCCAATATTATATAATTTTTGTTACCTTTAATAATAAATTATTTTTTAAAATAATTTAGTTTTTATAATTGTGTCAATATAATTATTGCAACAATTTAATATGAATAATATAATAATATAATAATATTTATGTTTTAAATTTTTTTTTAAATATTCTTTTTCATTTAACAAAAGGTAGATAAAAGGCGTTGGAAACTATTTTTTTACCCTTATTCTAACCTTAACTCGACCTATAACCCGTATGATCCACCCATATTTAACACGACCCGTATTCTGACCCGACCTGTATGATCTGGTTCTTAACCGACCCGTTTAACATGAATTGTTACATTTTTTTATTAATATTTACAATATGAACCTACACCTTACACCGGCCGGAAAGAGTACAAATTTTTAAAACCCAAGTCATAATGGCCTATAACTCAGCCTACCAAATAACCAAACCCAACCAAACTCATTAGCATAATAGTTCATATAAATACACCATCCTCCTCAAACCCTAACCCTTTGTTATTATACATCATCCGTCCATCCCTCACCTCTCTCTCCTTTTCTACCTCATCTAAATTTCCTTTAAATTTTTTTTCCAAACATTCGTATTTTTTCAAATTCCTTTCATATATTATGATTCTTTGTTATTTTGTTCATTTTTATCATACTTGTTTTTGTTAAAAATTCAATTTTTTTCCAACTCTATTTGTTATTTCGAGTGAACTATGATGCAATTGATGGACTAATGCAAGTTCGAATTGGTGGCATGATCACCATTTGAAGGAAAATGGACTAATGCATGTCCGAATTGATTGTATGTTTTGTAATTTTTGCTCTATTTTTTCGATTATTTCATCGATTTGTCAAGAAAGTACTTTGTAATCTTTTTTAAAATTATTGAAGATGTTTTAATGTTCTTTGGAATTTAATTTGTAGTTATACCAGTTGAACATAAAAATAATTCTCATTTTAAAGACTATTTCATTTGTTTATATCTAATAAATTTTGAAATTTCTGTCATTTTAGTGTTGAATGAAATTTTAAATAAATAATACGTTTTTGTATGCTGTTTTTAATAAATAATACGTTTTTGTATGCTGTTTTTAATTTTTATTAGAGACGGAAATTAGTTTTAAATTAGTTATTTTGTTTTAATGTTCAGTTTGTGGGTGTAATTGTTACTACATTTGTGACGTATTTAGTGTTTGAGACGGATTTTGGAAAAGATGTTTGAGACGGATTTGGAGCACAATTACGATAAGGAGATTGGCGATAGTGAAGTACGAAGTATTATTTATGTTTGGCGATAATTTTTGTGTAACAATTTTGGTATTAATGTCGAAGTATTAAAGTTTAAGGTATTATGTATATTTTTAATTATATTAAATTTTGTAGTTTCGGTATTGAACGAATCGAAATATTTAATCTACAATTTTTTCACTTTTCGCAAATACTCCCTCCTATTCATTCATTTCCTCCCTCTTTTCTTTTTTGTGCTAGTCGGATTTTCTTCCTTCTTTCCTTTTTGGAAAAATGTTGTGTGGTCCAAATTCAATTGTATCATTTGTATGTGGGGTAGAGTGTTTTGTGTGGTCCAAAATCATTTTCTTATTTTTTGTGTAAAATGGAAGGGGAAGAAATGAGTGAATAGGAGGGAGTATTTACATATAAATATGTTTATTCATTCATATAATCAATGGGTGAGAAATAAAATTTGAGAGAACATTTACTCTGCAATGTATTTACGCTGCAATTAATTCTGTGAGAAGTAGTGAGACGGATTTTTAGGAGGCTTTTTGAAAAGTCAACAATCAACCACAGTGCGACACGTATGCACTGTGGTTGTTGCTTTTATAAAGAAGATTGGCTCGTTTGTCAGGTTTAGTTTTACTACTAGCATTGTACCACCTAATCAATGTTGTCAAGATCGGGAGAATCGGATCGTAGAATCGCAAGATTCTACAAACTCACTAAATATAATTTTTTATTTCGGAAAAACATATAATTGAAGGTCAAAATACTTATTTATTAATATTTTTTCATAATATATTGATAATTAATGATTTTAATATCATTGTATGAACATGTTTCTAAAACTTCAACGAAATTAGAGTTTTACGATGTCATTATATAAAAATATGTATAAATTTTTTTGTTATGAAATCGGATCGTAGGATCGTATTATGATCCTACCTTTAGAAATTTTCAAATTTATGAGATCGTAAAATTTTACAACCATGATAGAATCGTAAGATCTAGGATCGGTCAAGCATTTTGGATCGTAAAGTCGTAGAATCCTAGAATCGAATCGGGATTTTGACAACAATGCGCCTAATGATAGTTAGAACAAACTTTTACAATATTTTTTACTTCATCCAGACCGATCAATAATTTTCTATTGTTTTTGACACCAAAACAAAGAAAATATAAAAATAATTTTGGATCACACAATTCATCAATCTCCCACATGCAATGAAAGAGGTCCACAAAAAACTAAAATTAAAATAAAAATAGATAACTATTGACTAATTTACCGACAAAACAAAAATAAATAACTTTTCACCAAAATGGACGGAGTGTGAATTTTTTTTTTGAACGGATATATTCGTTTTAATTACACTTGTATTTTCAATTTAATTCGGAGTAATTAACTATTATGTACTTGTATAATTTTAAGAAAAGTTTCTTACGCAATGAGAGTATGAGACGGTCATTTTACTAGTTAAATAAACAATTATAGGTATCAATAAATAAGTGACTTTATATCAAAAAAAAAAAGTGACTCAAACTATAAAAACGGTTTTACACAATAATTATGCGAAAGAAAATCAGCTTTTGTTGTGCTGTAACGACTACTCTCTCCGTTTGAGCGTGGAATTGGGTCTCTTCATTTTCTTACTGTCTATAAGCTTCAGTGCTGTAAATGGGGGTTTAACTTTTTTTCACCGTTGTTGAATTTTAGGTAAAAAATCTCTTCCATTTTCTTTCTTTTACTGTGTTTAAGGAGTACTGTTAGTAACTTAGTACTGTAATAGTGTAATGTGAAAGAAAATTACTGGGCTTAATTTAACCGTCTCTGGGTTTTCATGCCATATGGTAGGAGAATTTACTCTGTAAAATGTCATGTTTCTTGATTTATAGCTGTTTACTGTGGAAGCGTAGGTTTCGTATAAGTCTTGTATGAGACGGTTTCACGATATCATAGAATTGAGTCGATTGACCCACGTAATTAGGTCTAATTTATGTCTTTTTAGTTATTCAATGTTCTTGATTACGGACTATATTATTATGCAACTCCCTATAGTATAATTGTGATCATCTTGCATTTTTGTTCGATTAATTTAGAAACCATTTGCATATGAATTATTGGTGATTCTTGAGATTTTGTATGGGTTGTGGGTAAAAAGTTGCAAAAATACTTGGGTAAGACGGTTTTACACAAATTGATCGTAAAATGGGACCCATTAATTAATAGGGTTATATACGGATCCGTTTTACACAAGACTTACTCAAAGTTGTATGTTTGAAGGTTAAATGTTCTAGGTTATTTTTGATTGATCCTTTCGTGTCGTTGTTATTAGTAAATCAAACTTTGATCAATTTAGTAACAATGGTGTTTCTATGTTAGGACTGTTGGTTTAAGAAACAATGGTTTTTGGTGAAAGAAAGGGTAGGGTTCGTCAAAAGTCGCAAGAGGCTGATAAAACAGACCGTATCAGCAATTTACCTGATGAAATTCTAGGCCGTATTCTGTCTTTTCTTCCCACAAAATACTCTGTGGCTACCAGTATTCTCTCATCTAGGTGGAGGAACCTGTACCAACTTACGACTAATCTTGATTTCGATGATTCTTTGTCTATTCACCCTCAATTCCGTTTGGGTACTCAAAACAGAACTAGTTGTTTTAGGAAGTTTGTGGATCGGGTATTGGATCAGTGCAGGAATTCACCAATTACAAGGTTCAGGCTGCAATGTGCGAAACATGTCAAGTATGACGTAGTTACTGATTGGATTAATGTCGCCTTATTATCGTATAAGGTCCCTGAACTCGAGTTATCTGTCAAATTGGGCGTCCCTTTTGTTCTGCAACTTCCTGAATTGGCTTGGCAGAATTTGAAGGTTCTGAAGTTGGATTGCAACTTTATCCTGCGTGTTCCGAAGTTGGTAAAATTTCCATGTTTGAAAGTGCTGTTTTTCAAACAAGTTTCGTTCCCGGGAAATAGCCTCAATGGGATTATGTCTGGTTGCCCATTGCTTGAGGAATTGGTGATAATAGGATGTGATTGGATGGGATCCGGTCCTTCTTTCTCTAATCCTTCACTTAAGAAGTTGACACTTGAAGTCGGAATAGGTGGAGTTCTTGACCAACTTAGTAATTCTTCGATTCATTTTGATCTACCGAGCTTGGTTTATCTGAAGTATAGTGAAAGCTTACCAGAGGAGTTTGTTATAAGGAACTTAGACTCTGTGGTTGATGCTCATTTTGAGGTTGGTTTCAATAATGAGGAATTCGAGGTTCAACAACTTTGCAACACTATGCTTGATGTTATCATTGGCGTCTCAAAGTGCGAGATCTTGTACTTATCTGGTCAATGCCTTGAGGTAATTAGCTACATGTCTTCAACACATCAAAATCATACTGTAAATATCTTCGGCATTGCTTGAATTTGACTGCTCTTTTCTTCTTTTGAAGGCTCTTACAAGTGGTGACTATGTGTTGCCGGTTTTCCAGAATTTGACTCGATTAAAGCTTGGTCAAGGCTGCGATGTTAGCTGGAACGATGTGCTGCTGGACTTCCTTAAAAAGTCGCCCTGTTTAGAGTCTCTCACACTGGTGCAGGTTAATGCTCACTTCAATACAGAGTTTCTGCATGTCATTTTAGAAGTGTATAGCCGTACAGGTTCCAGGGAAATGCAAAAGCTATACTTTTATATTGTACATTTGTACCGTCTTTAATCGAAACTTTCAACGAGAGGTTGACAAGTCGGTTGATACTTTCTTATCAAATCTCATTTAGCATAATACATTTACATAGATTAGCGCACTAAGTTTCGTTTCTTGGATGGACGTGTGTAGGAGAACACTGGTGAACCAGAAGACGACTGCTTGCTTGGTGATAAACCGGTTCCTTCTTGTGTTTCGTCATGCTTGAAGGTCATCAACCTCAATAATTTTGCCGGTTTGGAAGAGGAGATGGGCATGGTCAGGTATTTCCTAGAGAAGGCTAACGCTTTGGAGCAGATGGTTCTACATTGGCAACAGAGGGACAGGGACATGGAGAAAGAAATAGAGATAGAGAATATACCAAAAGCCTCTACAATTTGCTCAATTTCATTCAAGTGACACTAATTGACTAGACACAAATGACTCGATTGTTGGAATTCGTTACTCCCATTCATATTTTTTGCTTTTTTGCTGCTGTCAAACTGCGAATTGTGTAGGTGGTTGCAATGTTTTGTTGCGAAGTCAGTTCATAAACAGGCAAATACTTCTTTTTGGAGGAAAGGGAAGAATCATTATGCTTTTGTATGTTCTATAGCTATGAACTTAACTGGTATCCTTTTGTTGTAAACTTGTAATGGTGTTTTGTAATATCAAACCGTTTTATAAGCGCTGCTGTTGGAGGTTCTGATGCTTGATTGCGAAATAGCTTGTTATTATCGGGTTGTTTGTTATGTTTCGATTAGTACATTCAACTCATGAAGGTAGTGTTGGTGAATTTCGGTAACACCCAATATTACTATCTCATTTTCCGTCACCATATTTTCCTACCTCCGTAAAAGCAAAGATAAAAATCCGAATTGCAGTCTTTAGTTGGGAACTTAACTGGTAATATCCCTGTACTCTAGTTGACCTAATTACAATTAGGCGCAAAATTGGCTTAATACAAAACTTTATAGATAGTAATTTATAAAAATGTAAAAATAATTATTGACAACATTTTAATTACAACTTTCTTTAACACATCTCCCTACGAAGACCGTACTGTAGTACGGGATTTATACTAGTAAGTTAACAAAGAAGTTGGAGGTCATGCCGCCTATGCTTGACAACGAAAAACTAAGAGCTGATCATGGGTCGGGTCATGCTGACAAAAACGCCCTGGGCTAAATTAATGGGACTATTTAACGAGCCCAAACCAGGCCCTTATGGGCTAAATCAGGCTTTCGGGCCAAAATGGGGTTTTCGGGAGCTAATATTTACGACTTACTGAACGAGATGAGTAGCATGATACCTTTAAATAATACTTTAAAAACATACTTAGTTTATCTTATCCTACAAAATATGAAGAAATGTATCTATATATATATAGAGATTTAGGATCCGGTGAGAACAATCATTCGGTGAGAACGGTGAGAACATAATTATAACTCACGCGCGCCTAACTATCAAACAAACTCCCTGCACACTATTCACATCTCTCCATCCATATCTGACACACGAACTTCCTGACCCTGACACACCCATCACCGACTCTGTCACGGTCGTCCATTATCGCCACCCTGAGACACGTACTTCGTCGGCGCCACCCAAAGCATCATTCCGGCCATTATCCAAACGCTCCTATTCACGCCCCTTTTCCGATCTTTTTCTTAGCAACTTGCATAGTGTCGGAGCTCCGGCCTTCACCTCTCTTCTCCGGCGTACGGTTCTCACCGTTCAACTTTCCTCCTCCTCTGGCAACCATCCTAATCGCAATCTGTGCCGGTAATATTCACGTTTTAGTTACTAAACTGTTTTTTTTAATTCCTCTGCCATTTTAATCCTTGATCTATCTAACATGAAGTAGAGTTTCAGAAAAATAATGGAGCAGTGTGCAAGTCACCATGTGGCAACTATCTCACCTCGTCCCGTTCGTTGATTTCTCGTCTATTTCGATGTACCTATACCAATTTTTAATGTACCTTATGACTATTTTAATGTATCTAACATAGGTACACAAAATTAATTACTAGGTACATTAAAATTGGTTTGAGATACATCCATATAGAACCTAGATACACTAATTCGTGTTAGCTCAAATTGGTGTTGCGGCTCAAAGTACGATAGTTAGAAAGAGACAGTAAAGGTGATGTGTTGCGATTAGTGCGGTGTGGTCTGACGCCACTGAAGGTCAGTTCTACCACTCGTTTCCGTCATTTTGGCCTACTAGACCACATACCTCGTCGGCTTCAAGACTTGACACCACTTCAAGGTCAGCTAGCAACTTTGCCGTCGACGGTAAGGAACTCAATGTTAAGATCGGGATAGGAGTGGAAATGACGGAAGTTGTGTTTGCCGGCGTCTGGTGGTGGCGTGTTCACTGTTGACTGACGGTGGCGGTGGTTTGCCGGCGATTGTGGTGGTGGTTGACATTGGAGAGGAATGACGGGGTATTTGGTTTGGCTGGAATATGATTTGGCTATTGTGTGATGTGGGCCCTTGATTTCTTTTATAATCCTATGGTTAGTAGTGTTGTGATTTGTGCGTTAATAATTTAGTGGGTAGTGTGTTCTCACTGTTCTCACCGAATGATCGTTCTTACCGGATCTCACCTCTATATATATATATATATATATATATATATATATATATTATAATAATAATACCCCATTAGCTAACATCCTAAGCCAAAACTACTACTACACCCATCATCATACAAAAGAGAAAGACACAAAAAGAGACAAAAAGAGAGATTAAAAGTTAGAAGGACGGCGGAGGGTTAAGGGATCGACTCGGAATTTTCGACTATCGCGCCGCCATCGTTGTAACCACTATCATCTTCATCACCGATTCTTCGTAATCGTTATCTCCTTTTCGCCATCTTATTTTCGTGATCATTGTTTCCTAATTAATTAAGGTAAGCACACGTTTCCTAGTAAGATAGTAATTGATAATATGTTCGATTAAATAGTCGAGTTTTAATGACGGGTTTAAGGTGTTGAGAGTTCCATGGTAGTCAAGGTTGAGGGGTATGTTAGCATTACAGACGTGTTGGACAAAGGGTACGGCTGCCCTGTTCTGGTTAGGTCTCGACAAAGTTTCGTCGAGACCTATACTATTGTGTGGGTCAGGTAATCATATGGGATTGGTGGAATATTGTACTATGAGAATGGGTCACGTAATTGTGATATTTTTCGGGCCAAGCCGTTATCGTCGCGGTGACGATGTGGGCTGTCTCTGTTTTTAGCCGTGGGTGTAGTTCAGGTATGTCGAGTGTGGTGGGCCTCTGTTGGGAGCTATTGTTCGGTGGCGTTTAGAGGTGGTAGCGGGGTAGTGTTGTCAGGAGTGTATGGTGTGAGGCGAGGAGTGGTAGGTGATGGTGTTGCGTGCTTAGGGAGTAGATGATCAGGTGCGAAGTAGCTTACTACGTTGATGATGAATGAATTGTTTATCATATTGCAATGATGAGAGTAATGATTGGCAAAAAAAATAAAAAAGGAGTGGTAGTTAATTTTATAATTATTTTAGTACGTAGATGAATAGTGGTTAGGATTTGTATATTGGGCCATTGATAATAAGTGACTAGTAATTTGTTTAACATAAATTATATTATATAATGCATTAATTAGTTTAGTTAATAATTAATATATGCTACAATTGTAGGATCCGACCTCATAGAGGATCACTATTAACTTGGCTTGTGCTCGCGGATCCTACTCAACTTATATTTATATGGTTACTAATTGATTTGTATATGAGGTTGATGAGATGTTGATATTACGATATTGAGATTTTGATGTTGGTGATTATGAACGTAATGAATGTTTGGTTGCCTTGAGTTGATGATTGAGAATTGGAATGAAGGGACCTTGATAGTCCTTGTGTATGAGTTGAGATGATTATTGATTATTATTTGAAGGTACCGATATACCGCTAGTCCTTGGTTATTATTTGAAGGGACCGGTCTGAGCAACCGCTAGTCCCTTGCGGCGTCAGTTGATCACTGGCTGCCCCACGAGTCTCTTCCCTAGTTGGCTCACTACTAGAGAGATGTGCACATTCGGAGCTGAGGAACCGTTAAGATGGAGTTTGGGTGGAATGGATGTGATTCGAGTATGGTATGGATGGTTGGAAGTTGTGGGTGTGAATATTGGAACTGAGATGGAACAATTAATGATATTTCATTTATGATTTATATTTATTATATTGTTGTTTAGTTAATTCCTAATCAACCGCGAGGTTGACCGTGTATTCTGTAAATACCTGTGATGAACCAATTATTAGGGAGCAGTTTGACTGACAGGTATTTGAGTTAGCAGTCTTGGGAGCTGGGAGCTTGTGTGGGGACTGGATTGGACTAGAATTCATAGATAATCTAGTCATTAATTTGTTAGACGACGCTTTATATTTCCGCTGCGAGTTTGTAATTCATAATTATTTAGTTTAATTTAATTTGTAAATTGTAATAAGACCATTATAAAGTTTTTTATTAAAGTGCTTTGGTTTTGTTTTACTTTAATATTCACTACCTCGAGAAACCGAGATGGTAAGAGCTTTATTTATCTGAGAATGTCTTGCTAAAGACTCTTAGATAAATGGGGATGTTACAAATCAGCTGAGAAGATTCTGACGCGTTTTAAAACTCAAAACACAACCAATTTTCTCATAATATGTCACCACCAGGTGAGGGTAGTTAACCATCGTTGACCGCCCTAGAAGGTCTGATTTACACATTTTATGCAGTTTTGAACCGTGTGTTTTAGACTCACCTTGAGACTCGGGTTTGGTTCGAACTAAAGCTAGGAATGTTGGGTCAGGTGGGTCGACCAAGATGGTGGTGGATATAAAGGTTGTTGGTGGTGGTTGTGCTGGTGGTAGTCGATTTGAAACATAGTTAAACTAGGCGTTAGGGCGTGGGGTTTTGAGTCATGTCTTGGGTTGTTGGAGTCGGGTTTGGGTTGTTTTGCGTGGTGTTGTTGTCAGGTTCGTGGGGTTGTGGTCTGGTTGTAGGTGGTGGTCGTACGGTGGCTGCGTCGGGTGATGTTGTGATTCGTGTTCACTGTTGTCATTGTTAGGAGCCGAGTTCAGGCGTGGTGGTGGTCTAGTGGTAGTCTATGGCCGGAGTTGTCGTATGTGGGTGCGGCTGTTGTGTTGTGGCGAGAAGGGTGTACGACGAAGCAAGGGGCTGTGTATTAAGGAGTATTGATGGGTGAGTGCACGTGAGACTTGGGTCATGTTTGTTAAGGTGTATGATTGGGTAAATGGTTTGTCATGTAATCGGGTTAATCGGGTTTTGTAATTAAAACATATCATATTAATTAACAAATGATTATTAAAGATAAATTATATTAATTAATAATAATGCATAAAAGTTATAATTATTTTAAAGAGAAATTATAATTAGTATTTGCGTAATTAATTTAGTTAGTTATTTATTTTGTGAATTGTAATTATTTGCTAGGTGACGGTTTCATTGAGGATTCTTCTAATTTGGCTAGCTACTATCGGATTGCTTATTTTATTGGAATTGCTTAAAGGTAGGGATTATCCTACTCAACTTATATTTATATGGTTATTGAT